>CANXYC011266201.1:0-25641 GCA_948193065.1 Aleurites moluccanus | reverse complement strand
CCGTTTTTATTTATATTGCTTAAGCTATATTAAGCTTATTTGTATATGCATGCCATATAGTTTATTTAATGGGTTCTTCGTGGTATTGGTAGCAATAGCATCACCCGTACCCTAGGACCGTCATGGCTCCTAAGTTGGGCTGTGACATTCAGTTCATACATCCGTAGTTTGTCCATTAAAGGCCAGTTCATCAAGCATACATAGCATCCATTCATCATTAATATCACATAATTAAGATAGTACAGATGGGAAACAAGTAGAAAAATAGAATAAAAATAGTCAGGGCTAGACGCCATCATGACGGCGATGCTGTCGAAAATCCTCCTGTTGAGAACTATCACCTAAAAAATCCAGATGGGTCAGTAGAGTGCTCAGGTTAAGCTCCATCCTCCGAGCCATCCCATAGGTGTGATGGATCCACTCCTTAGAAGGCTGCGAAAAGAAGAAGAAGAAGAAGAAGAAAAGTAGACATGTGTCAGAAAACAGTTGCCAAAAAATTACCACTAAAGATACAAGCACATAAATAGAGCAATGATGAATTACTGCTGGATGCGAAGGAAGAGGTAACAACCAAGGGTAATTCTGGTCTAGGATCTTATGGATGTGAAGCTCGCCATCTCGACCCAGATGTGAAATCTCTTTTATCACCCAATAAAGAGATCTCTAAAGGGAATCATTTGAAAGCGGTCTAGCCTCAACATTAGGTTCAGGGCTAGTAGGTGGTGCAGGATCAACACTCATTGTAGGAAACCTAGAAGAAGCAGCAAAGCTTAGGTCGAATGAACCTAGAAGATTGTCTGGTAGGAGGCCAAAAAAATGAACCAATTATCGGATTAGCAGTTTCCATAGCAGGAGGACTCCTCATTTGACTGCCAATTTGGCCTATCAAATGGTCCTACATAAGTCAATATAAGAACTATCAGAATCATGAAGCCACTCCCAAGACAGCCCTCCATATGACTCCTCAGATGCACGAATGTGCCTACCCCATCGCATATCCATAGGAGGATAATCTGTAACCACCCTCCTACCCATAGTTTCGACAATCATTCTCTTCCCCATATAGTACTACTGAAAATATGGAGATTACAAGAGCACTTGCGCTCAAACAAAGCCCAACATTGCAGATTTGACAGCATCATCAACAATCTTTCCCTATGTAATACCCTAGGAAATGCTACCATAATTGAACAATAGCATAACCAATTATTGGTTTGGGAACTTCGAAATAACTAAGGATAATTTTTGAAACACAGTTAGAATGCATTTGAGATACTGTCCCAGAAAATGTCAGTGTTAATTACACTGCTCGGGAAAATAGCAGTCCAGTTGACAGATGAATTTCTGATTCAGACTAGGGTGTAAAGAATCATATATTTATATGTGGAATTTTAATGAAAAGGAAACGTTGAAAAATGTTTTGGAACACTGAAAATTTGAGTAATGGCAAAATAGTAAATAAGTTAAACTTTAGAGATATAATGGGAAACAAACTGTCTGAGTTTCAAAATGGCTCTAAAACTATTTTTATAATGAGGTATAGATAAAAAGAAGCCATTTCAGTTCCCACTTTGAAACTTGATTCTCAACAGAATTAATAGAATAAATTACAGAAGAAGATGGGGTCAATGTCCAATTATTAGAAAGTTTAAGGACCTAAATGTAATTTGCATATTTTTCTTACTATATAAGTATGCCTTATAAGATTTTTAACCATTTTCTTCTTCTTCCTTTGCTTTGGCCGAATCACTTTCCATCATTTCTCCCTCCATTTCCAAGCCATTTACTTAAGAGAAAACCTAAAGAAAACTTAAATCAAACCTTTGTTCTTCCATTTTCCATCCATTTCTTACCTTGGAACTCAAAGAAATTCAAGAACAAAGTGAAGGGGAATTTTAGGTGGTCCATCAATTTGAGGTAACAAGCTGATTTCTTTAGTTTATTAGATGATTTAGGCGTATTAGATGTTAAATAGAATGGGTTTAGTGTTTAATAGCATCAATTGATGCATTTGATAGATTTTCCCCAATGTGAAAACCCTAAATTGAAGTTGTATGATTTGAATCTTTAAATTAGTGTTAGTTAATATTAATTGTCACGTCCTGATTTCGAAACATGACGGTCCTACGATGTGGGAGATGCTAGAGGCGACCAGCACCCATAGAATCCAGTATCATATGCAATCACTAATTACTATCAATTTATTAATCAATTACTTAATTACTATTCATTCTGTCAATCTAAAAATTGTCTGTGAATTTTACTGCAATTGGCTCTAACATTCATTATATCATACTATATCATTAATTATACTCCATAATATGCCATACATATATGTTCATAAACTAACTATACCACATACAACCTATGGAGCAGCTAGGATATGAACATATAAAAATATTGTGTTTAATATAATTACGCTGTAATCAGACACTGCAGAATTCCACAGAGAGTCAAAAGCTGGAATTTCTGCCTCCTACTTTGTACCTAGAAATAGGAAACAATGAAAGGGTGAGTATATAAGATACTAAGTGAATCTAATATGCATCGATTATAAATATGTAATAGATCATCAATGAAAGATAGGTAGATGAAATAAAAATGTCAATCCGCTCAAGGATAACAGGATACATAATTAAGTACAGATGATGATAGTAAAGTCAATACTCATATCAATTGAAAGTATATCACATGGGCAAGATAGATATAAGGCCATGAAATGCATATAATATGTGTCAAACACATATCAATAAATATAAGACTAATAAGGTCTTATGGCTAGGACTGATAACCCTTCCCAGCTAGGATATAATAATACAATGTGCACATTGCCCACAGTATGTACCCACTACCCTGTCGGAGCGGTAGCTCTGTCAAACCACATCGGAGACAATAGAAGTATGGCATAAGTCAATAGATACCATTAAGCAATAATGGTATCACTAAATATCAATAATTCATTATCAATCATTTCAAGTAGCAATAGAACCAATGGAATAGCAATAGCAAGTAGATATATAATGATAATGAGTTTGGCAAACAACAATGGGATGGAACATAGGTTGGTCATATATGAACATAATGGCACAATTAGCACGCTAATGTCACAGGTGACGATGGCATTCAAATGGTAGGCCTATGGATGAAAACAATGGTAGGCCTATGGTTTTTGTACTAGGCATTTTAACAAACACTTGGTAGGCAACTTTGGATGGATAATTTGATAAGGTTTGGGTGCAACTCCAACATTGCCCCATTAATCATCAACAAAAAACATTATAGGCAATTCAATAGGCATTTTAAACACAACATTAAAAGAATCAAATTGGCTTAGGAAACTTGAAGAAAAACAAAGCAAAATCAAAGGGATGAATAGTGAACAATGGTTCGGCCAAAATGGGTCCAACCAAAAAGAGTTCCAATCAACATTCTAACATATTAGGCATGTTAAATAATGCATAAAAGACTCACCTCACACTTCAAATTGGCTTGGAAAATTGATTTTCCACCTAAAGCTTCAAAGGAGGCAAAATTCACAACTTTGGCAATCTTGATTTTCTACACCAAACCAATCACAAATAATTCATCATTAGCCTCAAATTAACATAATCTAAGCTTAATTGATATAAACTAACTCAAAATCAAATAGCTAATTCAAAAAACTTAGGTTAGGGTTTGGAAAATTGGGGAAAAATGCCAAATGCATCAATTGATGCAATTAAACTGAAAACTCATTCTATTTGAAATCTATAACATCTAAATCAATCATAAAATCAAAGAAATCAACTCATTACCTCTTAAGGATGGTTGGGACGAAATCTATATGACAACCAATCTTGAAATGTCTTGATTTTCTAAGCAACCCAAGGTTAGAAATCAATGGATTGATGGTTTGATTCAAGTTTTCTTTGATTTATCTTAAGAAATTTGAAAGAAATTGGTGGAAGAATGATCTTGGGATTTTCTGCCAAAGAGAAGATGAGAGGAAGAAAGTGCAGAAATTTGGGTAAGTGTGTCTTATATACTAAGTCAAAATTAGCAAATTCCATTTTGGTCCTTAAACTTTCCTTAAATTATACTTTTACTATATTTCTTTCTGTAATTTATTCTAACAATTATGTTGGAATTTGGATTTCAAAGTGGGGATCCAAATAGCTTATTTTTATTTATACTTTATTATAAAAATAGTTTCAGAGCTATTCTGAAACTCAAACAGTCCAATTCCCACTATACTCCCAAAGTTCCATTTATTTACGGTTTTGCCATCACTTACTTTTTCAGTGTTCCTAAACATTTTTCACCTCTTTCTTTTTACCATAATTACACATGCATTTATATAATTCTTTACCCCTTAGTCTGAATCAGAAATTCATCTATCGACCGGACTGCTATTTTCTCGGTAGTGTTATTGACACCGATGTTTTCTGGAATAATATCTCATTTGCATTCTAACTTTGTCTCTAAAATTATTTTTAGTCATTTCGATGATTCCAAACTAAAAACTGAGAATAATAGCATGCATCTAGGATAGGCTTTTCTAGGGTATTACATTAATTAAGGTTAGATTATGTTAATTGATGGCTAATAGATGGATTATTTGTAGTTAATTTGATGTAGAACACAAGGATTTGGAAGATTGTCAATTTTTCCTTCTTTGAAGAAATTGGTGACAAATCAATTTTCCTAGATTATTTGAAGTGTGAGGTGAGTTTAATATGTATCATTTAACATGTCTATAGCATTGAATTGATGATTGGAATTCTCTTTTGAAACCTCATTCTTGGCCGAATGGGTTGTCACTATTTCTGCCTTTGTTTTTGCTTTGTTTTTCCTTTGAATTCCTAAGCCATTTTGATCATTTAAATGTTGTTTATTATTGGATAATTGATACCTATTGTGTTGCCTTGATTGTGAGTTGTTTGTTGATTATATGGGCAATGTCAATGTTGTACCATAACCTAGCCAAATTGTCCATTCAATGTTGCACACCAAGTGTTTGTTGAAATGCCTAGTTCATTTTGCCATAGGCCTACCATTGTTTCATCCATAGGCCTACCATTTGAATGCCATCGTCGCCAGCGACATTGGCATGCCAATTGAGCTAACTTCTTGACTTTGATTGTCCAACTTTTGATTCATTCCAAAGTTAATTGCTATTCGTAATACCATTGTTTATTGTTTCTTCTGTTGCTTATCCATTACTTAATTGTAGTCTCATTTGAGTAAATTCACGAGCTACTGTTCTTTGATGAGATCATTATTGTTTATTGATATTGATTGACTTGTTTCATTATCTTATTGATTCCAATGAGATTTGATAGAGCTGCTTCTCCGACAGGATAGTGGGTATATACCGTCGGCAATGTGCATATTGTCTAATGATACCCTAGCTGGAAAGGGTTAACGGTCCTAGCCATAAGACCTAATCAGTCTTATGTGTATTGATACATGATTATTACATGTGATATGAGTTTCATGGCCCTTTATCTGTCTTATCTATGTGACATTGCTTATTGACTTGTTTATGATCCCATTGACCTATTTATTGATTATCTGCCTATTGTTTATTCTAGCCAGTTTTTATGGTCGATGCATATTAGATTCACTAAGTATTTTATACTCACCCTTTCATCTTTTCCCCTTTTCAGGTGCATAACAGTAGGCATAATCCCGTCTATTGATATCTCTGTGGATTCCTGCTATATTTTGTGACAGTGTAATTATTTTAACACTGTATTCTTGTAAATATTTTAGTTGCCCCATGGGTTGTATAAATGGCATAGTTAGACTATAATTATGTATGTATGGTATAATATGAAATTAAGTATGGATATGGCATATGATGATGATGATTACAGTCAATTACAGAATGAGTTGCAGACAAACATACATATTATATAATGGATAATAATTGAGTAATTAGTTAATTGATTGATAGTATTTAATTATAGAATGTGATACTAGGTTCTTAGGGTGTCAGTCGCCTCTGGCATCTTTTGCATCCTAGGACTGTCGCATTCCTAAATCGAGACGTGACACTTTGTAAGGCTAAAATGTGACCTACATATCAACAATAAGTTAAAAATGAGGAGACCGCCAATAAAATGACCAAAGAGGAAACCTAAATACCTAAGTAGACATCAAAGTGTCAAAGAAAGACTGCAATGTCTGGAGGTTGCATCTCCCAATTTCAGCCCATTTTCGGCTCCATTGGTGGCCCACGGGAAACAGATCGAGCTCTAGTAACTTCAAATTGGGGGCAATCGAGGAAAAATACTCATACGCCCAAACCTGAATAGGTCAAATCATCAAATTTTATAGCAAGTACACAATAATTGGTCAATCAGAATGACCATAAGCAACAAAGTAAACAAAATAATAGAAAGAAAGGCTTACCTCCCAAATGAAATAGGTTCCCCTGTACAAAGTGTAAGAATCACAAAAGAGGTCAGTCATCTCCTGATACATAATGCTTAGGACCACTCCACCCCAATCATACTCTCCCACAACTGACAAATCTTCTAAGCTCTTCAGAAGGTTTAAGTCCACAGTGTTGCGTCGTGTGTGGATGAAAGTGCAACCAATGATAAGCAGCAAAGAAAGATGAGCCATAATGTTAGCATTACCTTCAATGGTTGATAAAATCTTACTTGTCTTTAAATGACCCAAAAGTTAAGACTGAGGAACAGTGGTATAAGTAGTTGGGGGAACATCTCTCGTAAGTTCAAATAATGCCTATAAAGTGTACTTATTTCTCCAATCATCACAAAGATCCAAAGACCTAGTACCAAAATGGATCCTCGTCTACATGCTTAAATCTTGTAGCGTCATCGTGAGTTCGCCATAAGGAAAATGGAAAGTATTAGTGGTGTCCCACCACCTCACAACAGAAGTGTAATATCCTAAAATTTTATTTCAATTACTAAGCAGTTTTCTTAAGTATCAGATTGATAACATTAATAATAATTATTCAGTTTAAGAAATTAGTTCAGTATTAAATTTAAAGATATTTTTATCAGACACATGAGTAATGAGGGATCAAGAATAATAATAGTTATTGACATAAAGAAAGTATGGAAAAGTACTAAGAAAGATGAAAAATTAATAGAATAGAAAAATCATAAATAAGTGAAACTTTAGGGGCATTTTGGGAAATCGTCTAGGACCCATAATTTTTCCAAAAGCAGCATAATATTAAACTACAGCTAAAAATAAGCTTATTCACTCCCCACTTTGATACCTGAAGCATAATAGAATTTACAGAATTAGTTACAGAAAATTTTAGGGTCAAAAGTATAAATTATGAAAGTTTTGGGGTGGAAAACCTAATTTTCAAAAGTTCCACCTATAAATACTAATACTTAGCCATTTTTCCATCAAAATTCATCATCTTCTTCTTCCGCTAAGCTTGATCAAACACCTTAAGCAAATTTCACCCATTTTTCATATAATTTTTCTAGGAAAAACCATAGAAAACTTGATCAAACACCTAAAACAACCAAAGATCATTAAGAATTCAACCAAAGACTTCAAGAATATCAGCTTAGGTATTTCGATCACCATTGGGGTTTGAGGTAGCTTGATGTTTTCTTTATGTTTTTGAGTTATATAGTTAGTTTAGATAGTGAATTAGATGAATTTAACAATCAATTTCATAAATGTGCTCAAATTGAAGAAAATCCCTAATTCTAAACCCTAATTAGGTTATGTAAAGAACCAAACCCTAGATTGAGCTTCCATAATCTATAATAAAGTTAGATTATATTTAATTGTATCCATTGGAAGCTAAATTGGTGATAGTTTTGGTGTAGAATCAAAGGAAGAACATGATTGCCAATTTTGTCTCCTTTGAAGCAAATTGAAGATTCAAGCTTAATTGAAACAATTTGAAGGTTTAGGTGAGTTTAATATACACCATTTTACATGCTTAAAGTCATAAATTGAATTTTGGAAACCATATGCAAAAGCCCACGTTTGGCCGAATGTTATCTTGCCACATTCCTTTGAAATTTTGCTTTATTTTCCTTGGTTTTCCAAGCCTATTTTGATCAATTTTGTATAGTTATTTGTTGGACTTGATTTGCTTATTGAATTGTCCATATTGTGAACTTGTTGATTGATAATTGGGAATTGTTGAAATTCCACCAAAGCCCTACCAAAATATTGTTGGAAAGTTACACACCAAGTGTTTGATAAAATGCCTCAATGAAACTTTCATAGGCCTACCAAGCCAATGCCATCGTTGCCAACGACATTGGATAGCCAATTGCGCCAGTGTAAGTGACATTAGTTGACCACTTTTGTGTTCAACCCTTACTTGGCTGCCATTTCAATTGTTTTCCTAAACATTGCTTCCATTGCATATATATGATTGATTATTGACATTGAATGAGTAATATGTAACTCGTATGATCATTGATGAGTACAATGATCTTTATTTGTTCTTATTGATTAATTGTTGTAGTTAATGTTTCTTTTATCTTATTATATGTTGATTTGATAGAGATACCTTACCGACGGGGTAGTGGATGAATGCTGTCGGCATTATGCACAATGAATATTATGGGCCCTAGCTGGGAAAGGTTAATGTCCTAGTCATATGTCTTGGCCTGCCTTATATAATTTACATGTGAATTATATTATGTAATATGAGTTATGGCCCATTATCTGTCATTTCCACATGACATACATATATATGACCAATCTATTTAATATTGATTTATATTGTTATCTAATTTTTCTTCATATGTTATCTATTATGCAACACCCGATGCCTAATATTTGCTCATTTCATTTATTTGATGATTACCCAACCTTTATGTAATATGATGTATATTGAGCTCACTAAGTATTTTTATACTCACTGTAGTGGTTTAACATTTTTCAGGTCAGGAGTAGGAAGCATGTTCCAGGTCTTCTCCTTCTGTAGAACTGACAATTAAATTTTTGGCAATGTAAATATTTCAACTCTATCTTGTGTAATATTTTAGTAGCTCCATAGAACTATGACTGGATATAGTTGGTTGTATAAATTGCTATATAATATATATATGGAGATTAATTATGTTTATTGTATGGATGATGAGATAGATTAGTGATTGAATTACATAATAATAACATAAAGAAATTAATTTAAGTAACAATAAAGGATAAATGGTTATGTTAAGGGTTTTACGGGTGTCGATAGCCTTTGGTTGTTCCTGCATCCTAGGACCGTCATGTTCCAATTCTGGGATGTGACGAAGAGCCTTCATCGAACTATGACCCTCACCACCCAAATCACAATCCAAGAAGAGATGGAACTTAGTTGGCTTCAGTGCCTCCCTCAAATGCCTATTCTTCACCATAGTCATGCGGATGAAGGACAAATTATGAATACAACCTCTATTTTTAAGAACAACATGCTGCAAACAACCAATTAGAATGGTAATCAGCCAAGCAGAGTGGTAATCAGACAAACAAAATGGTAATCAAGCCAATCAAAATGGTAATCAGCCAAACATAATGGTAATCAGATGAACAAACAGTCTAGCATAAACAGTCAAGCAGACAAACTGACATAATAGATGAATAGACAGTCAGAATAGATAGTCAAGCAAAAAGACTAGCACGACATATGAACAGACAGTCAAAATAAATAGTCAAGCAGACAGACTAACAAAACAAATGAACAAATAGTCAGAATAAATAGTTAAGTAGACAGAGTAATAGTACATATGAATATATAATCAATTAGACAGACTAATAGAACAGTCGAATAGACAGTCAAACAGACAGACAAATAAGTGAACAGAGTAGCAGAATACGAAATCATATCTCCAACTGCCCAGTCTAGGATACATGTTGCATTGGCTCCTTCAGCAGCACCTCTGGGTCATCATTCCTCTGAGGTGGGATATACTTGCTACTCCTGCTAATAAAAGTGCTAGATGAGGAAGCCATTTAAAAGTAAAAATTAAAAAAATATTCTAGAGAGATAAAATTTAAAAAGAGATGGAGAAGTTGGAAATGAAGTGAAGAAATGAAAGGGGGAAGCCCTTAATTATAAATTTTGATAAATTTCAAAATGACGGATATGTCCCGTAGCTTGCCGCAAATGCTTCAAATCGCAATATCTTGCTCATCTCACCTTAAATTTTAAAATCGTTAACTTCGTCATAACCGCATGACCTAGATTGCCTCTGTTATAGAGGAAACATCAGAAATTGAAAAAGAATGGAAAATCAAAAGTCAATCCAAACGCACCAATACAAGCCTTTAAGATGATTGGTAACCTCAGACAGTGCCCGGGTGCACTACTCTAGCTTCAAACAGACGAAAGTATCCTAGTTCACTACCATCCGATTCACCGATCGAAACCACCAATTTGATGGGGGCAGCTGTGAACATCGGATTTCACATCTAGACTTCTAACATATTCAAATCAAGCCTAATTGGGCCACCAGAGGCTCAGAAAATGAAAAAAAAAAGATAATCAAATGAAAATCGAACTCGTGCGAAAATCGACCACACAAGCCTGGTTGATCGGCCAATGTGCCTGGTGTCAGCCATAGACACTGGTAGATCTGTAAGTGACTTTGTTCCAGCCGACCTCTTCATCTCCTCATGACACTAATGTGTCTGGTGTCAGCCACCAAACTCATCATTGGATCTGCCAGATCTAGTCTGAATTCAAATGACCATAATACCTTTCAAACCTCTATAAATAGCCCCTTAACCCTCTCTATTTCAAAAGACACCTTGTTATTGAGTTGAAATTTCCTCAAGAAGCTCTCTCTTCTCTCCTTTCGAGCAACTCTCTCAAGGTTTTGCCTTTCTTGGGTCCAAAACCGCCTCTTCAAAGTCTTCCTTAGATTTTGAAGAGTTTGAAGACTCGAAGATGGTCAAAGTGCCCTAAATTAATCTTCCTTAGATTAATTTAGCAAGTGCAAGCAACCAATCAATCAAATCGACCTCGAGCCACCGACATCAAAAAAGATGAAACTCTATTCCAGCAAAGCACTCTGATTGCCTCCGATATGCAAATCTTCACGGAAGGTATATGACATATATTTTCCCAGGATTAGGATCTTTATCAATCTAAGATTGAGCGATGGAACTGACCCAAAACTCGGCCTTCAACTTGACCAAAAGCCAAATCCATTTTCCAAACAAACCGAAAATCCCCTCCATTCCAAAAAACACACCTTGCTATTGAGTTGAAATTTCCTCAAAAAGCTCTTTCTTTTCTCCCTCCGAGCAACTCTCTTAAGGTTTTGCCTTATATAGGTTCAAAACCGCCTCTTCAAAGTACCTTATATTTTGAAGAGTTTTGAAGACTCGAAGATGGCCAATAGTGCCCTAAATTAATATTCATTAGATTAATTTAGTCAAGAAGAAGCATCCAACCAACCCCGAGCCGCCTACATCAAAAACAAAACTCTAATCTTGAAAGGCACTTTGATCGCCCTCGATTCGCAAATATGCACATAAGGTATATCATTTACTTTCTTAGGATTAGGATCTTTATCAAATCGAGTCAAATCCATGACCAAAAATCGGCCTTTGACCGGACCAAAAATTAGGTTTATTTTTCAACCAGACCGAAAATCTCATCGCAAAAGGGTCAAACTATGTAGAATTTTGATTTCCATTCAAAGGGCTATGTAGGCACGTTCCAATATGAAGCAAAAAATCCAACATTCCTAAACATCCTTTCTCATATATATCCAAAACCCGAATATATTTCCTCCACCTTGGGTCTGTTTACACTTACCCTGTTCTTACTTTTGCTCACACCATCACCACCACTACCTACCTTCCTCTCCTTTTCACCCTTAATATTCATCTATGCTGCCTCTTTGCCACCCAATACCCCCATCGCTCTTCCCATAGTCTAACTGGGTGGATATATGATTGACCTAGAACCCATAAGTCTAGAGTCAATGCCACCAATCAGACTAGTATATCGAGGCTCCTGTAGTTAACCTAGAATCCCTAAAGGCTAGAGTTAATACCTCGACTCTAAATAAAATGTAGAACTGATTTACATTTGTGTACTGCTTTCAATTAATGATTTATTTACTGCTTTAGCATTTTATTTTGTCCATGAAATCATAATTTTAAGTCAGAATCAATTTTAAGCCAAATCAGAATTTCTTAAATCGAAAACCTAGTCCCAAAACTCATATCCATTCGAAGATCTAGTGATTTTATCAGTCGTGCAAAACTAAATTGGAGTTATTTTTAGGTTTTTCCTTATATTTTCCCACCAAAAATAAAATTAAGGTAGCGACTCCCCGAAACTCATTTTTAAAATAGACTTGAACTCACAAATAGGTTTCAAAACAAAAATGAATAAAACTTTTCAATTAATTGAGAAACAAAACCTCCAACTGGCCAAGTATTCCAGTGACCTAAAATTGAAATCCCTTTAAAAAAAGGCACAACCACTGGATCGGTCGTGGCGCTCCCGAGCGAGGCCTCACAGTAGAGTGTAACACCCTAGAACTTTTATATTTGCATTTAAAACCTTATAAAAGAGTTTTAATAGGTATATGATTTTTAATTAAATAAATAAACTATATATATGCAGTTTAATTCCTATAACCTTAACTTAGGACCTTAAATGTCTTATTAAAAATAGAATAGCATGAAAATATCATTGGAACCCCGATTGAAAGTGAAATGAAAATTGTGGAAATTATCAGTGTTAGAAATCAAAGTGGGGCAAAAGTGTAAATATAGAAAAATAGTGGGGTCAATTTATAAATAAGAAAAGTTGAGAGGCTTTTGTGCAAATACCAAAAATTATAAAATATCTATAAAAAGAGTACTTACATAATTTTTAGTCAACTTCTTCTTCCTTCACCTTTGTGGTCGAATTCACCCTCCCTCTTCCCCTTCATCTTTTCTTCAACTTCCACCAAAATTCTTCCACCAAATAACATCTAAACTAAAATAAAACTAAAAGTACATAGAATTCCCAACTTAACTAGCCTTTTAATATCAAAATCCTACTTAGAAACTCAAAAGAGGATTGAATTCAACAAAAAAGGGAAATTAGGGTTTTTACTCCAAGTTGCGGTAATTCAACTTATCTTGCTTCCTATTCATTAAATATGAATTATATTGATTATAGTTAGAAATTCTAGCAAATAAATACAAATATGTGTAAATAGAAAATCCTAACCATAATTAGGGTTTATGCCAAATCTCAATTTTTCAAATAGGTGTGTTTAATTCAATTTAAGCTTTGGATATGATTCTTTGCATCAAATTCTATCTAAAACATATGAACTTTGCCATATAGAATCAAAAGGAAAAGAAAAGAAAAATGGAAGTAATGGTGAAGGACATTTTTTTCCTTATGTAGGAATTGAAACTTTTAAAGGGATTTTTGCTCAACCAAGCATTTAGGTGAGTTGTAAATGTACTATTACACCATGAAATTACCATATTTTAAATTATGAGAATTTGCCCCATCCTTTCATTGTGTTGGTCGAACCATCTTGAAGGATTCCTCATTGATTTTTGCTTGACTTTTAACCTTATTCTAGCTTTATTCCTTGAGTTTTTGATTGGTTTTAAATGCCTATTACCTTGTTGAGATTGAGTACTTGTTGATTGATACGTTGGTTTGATGAAAATGTCCAAACATCCTATCAAATTGCCATGGAAATGTTGCACACCAAGTGTTTGACTCAATAAACCTTTGGCTTGCTCACCAAATGAGTACCAATTTCGCCAGCATAAATGAGTACTAATTTCGCTAGCATAAACTCCCCGCATTGACACCTATTGTACCTAAACCCAAACTTGACTTAATGACATTGGACCTTAATTCTACTATTATGTCTACTTTTTTTATTGATTCATTACTGATCATTGAAAACTTGATGATCCTATTGGTTAATTGACTGACCCATATTGTTTCATTATTTATTTGCTTCCATATTTGATTCCTTTTGTTTCATTCATGTGCTTAAATGACAGAACTACCTTTTGATGGGGTAATGGGTGAATACCATCGGTATTGTAAATAATATATTATTATTATATTGGCGCCCTTACTAGGTAAGGGTTATTGTCCAAGCCACAAGGTCTTATCAACCTTATGTCATTATTATTAGATTGGCTATCTTACCGGACTATTGCATTTTATTTATGTGTTTACATGCCCTTTTATCTGTCATGCTTTGATATTGGGATCTTATGTTTCTTTCCTGATACCTATTGATTGTTCCATTGATGGATCTTATTGGTATTCCACACCTAATGTGCTTCATTGCTTACTTACCTTGTAACATGTTATTTTGATCCTGATTGACCATTTGGTGTGCTATCCTATTTTATTATTGCACCTTATATATATGATGACATATTTATGACTCATTGAGTATTATATACTGTAATACCCTATAAAAGCTTAACATGTTTTTTTGAATAAAGTTCTTAGTATGTGGTTTGAAATTATCGAAATGACTAATGATAATTTTAGAAATCCAGTTAGAGCAAAAATAAGAAACTTTTTCGAAAATTGTCAGTGTCGATATTGTTGCCGCAAAAATAGTAGTCCGATTGACGAATGAATTTCTGATTCTGACTAGAGGGTAAATGATTTTGTGTATGCATGTGTGAATACAGTAAAAAGAAAGAGGTAAAAAATGTTTACGAACACTGATAAAGTAAGCAATGGCAAAACCATAAATAAAGGAAACTTTAGGGGTATAGTGGAATTTCGATAGTCTAAGTTTCAAAACGGCTCTAAAACTATTTTTATTATAAAGTATTAATAAAAATAAGATGTTTGAATATTCACTTTGAAATCTAAATCCCGACGAAATTGTCAGAATAAATTATCGAAGGAAAATGTGGCTAAAGCATAATTTAAGGAAAGTTGAAGGACCAAAAGGAAATTTTCCAAATATGACTTACTATATAAGCCACACTTAGCAAATTTTTGTTCTTCATTTCCCTTCTTTGTCCGAAAATTCTTCCACCATTTGTCCATTGATTTTTCTTCCATTTTGTTAAGGAAATTTGATGGAAACTTGATTTAAACACAAGATTATCCATCCTCCATCCATTTCCATCCATAGGAATCAAGAAAAATTCAAGAACAAAGGGCTGGGGATTTTCTTCCATTTCACACATTTGAGGTAAAATATTATTTTGGTTGATTTTATGCTTGATTTAGGGTTAATTGATGTTAGTTAAATTGGGTAATTAGTTCATCAATTGATGCATATAGTATTTTTACCCAATTTTCAAACCCTAAACCTAAGTTGTATGAAGTGATTTTGTGCAAATGGATTAGGATGTGTAAATTGAGTATATAATAAGTTAATTGATGATTAATTGATGGTTGAATTGTTATAGAAAATTCGATTGAATAAATTTGCCGATTTTGCCTACTTTGAGGAATTTAAAGAAATTTGTAGCAAACCAATTTTGCTAGGTGAATTGGAGTGTTAGGTGAGTTTAATATGCATCATATGTTATGCCTAAATTATTAAAATGCCAATTGGAATCCATATGTGAAAACCTTAAAGTGGTTGAACCACTTTAGGGCAAAATTGCCTTGTTTTGTTCATGATTTTCCTATGGCTTTTTCATGCCAAATTGATCCAATTGATGATGTTTATTGAGTTGTATATAATGCTTTATGCAATTGCTTATATTGTGTATTATTGTTGATAATTGGGGCAATGTCAATGTTGCACCAAATGCATACCAAAATGTCTATTGAATATTGCACACAATGTGTTCGATAAAATGCCTAACCTAAAAATCCATAGGCCAACTATTTGAATGCCATCATCGCCACTGATAATGGCATGCCAACTACGTCAACTTTTTGGCCGTAAATGATAAATTTATGTTTGATCCCATTATTGGTTGCTAGACCTTTGGTCATCGTATAATCGATTATTATTGATGTCTTATTGACTCTATTGCTCATTGAATTGATTGATGATGAGTTATTGATATTGGTGATGCCATTATTGTAAAATGGTATCTATTGATGTGTTATTGTTTCTATTGATTCCAAGGTGATTTGACAGAGCTGCCGCCCTGACAGGGTAGTGAGTACATATTATTGGCATTGTGCACAATGTATTATTATATTACCCTAAACTAGGAAGGGATGTCCTAGTTATAAGACCTGATCTGTCTTATATTTATTTATATGAGTGATTTGTGCTTGACACATTTCTATGCATTTCCTGGCTCTATATCTGTCATTTTCCATCTTATCCATGTGATATACATCCCATTGATGTGATTGTTTACTTACAGTCATACTCTGTACTTGATTCTGTATTACAGAGATTCTGAGCAGATTGATTCATTTATTTCATTTGCCTATTGCTTATTGATATTCCATTACCTATTTTATTGGTCGATGCATATTAGATTCACTGAGTATCATATATACTTACCCTCTTACTATTTACCCTCTCAAGTGCAGAGTAGGAGGCAGATAACCCATCTTTTTTTTTTACTCTCAGTGGATTCTGTAGTATTATAGCATTGTAATTATATTAAACACTGAATATTTTTGTTTGTTCATATCCTAGCTGCTCCATGAGTTATGTACGGTATAGTTAGTGTATGAACATGTATGTATGA
Source organism: Aleurites moluccanus (assembly GCA_948193065.1). Lineage (NCBI taxonomy): Eukaryota > Viridiplantae > Streptophyta > Magnoliopsida > Malpighiales > Euphorbiaceae > Aleurites > Aleurites moluccanus. The sequence continues at coordinate 9,027 of CANXYC011266201.1, read as the reverse complement.
GTATATTGGAGATTAATTAATGATATGACTATGGTTATTACAAAAAGATATAGAATGAATAACAGAGTAACAGAATGAATAGTACAATGTGAGTGTATGATTATAGACTGTTATGTGATTGATAATAGGTATAGATGTTTTCGCTGCAATATTGATATAGTATGAGATTGTATTGATGTGATTGATGGGTATACGGGTGCTGGTTGCCTCGGCATCTCTCTCACCCTAGGATCGTCGCGGCCCACCAGATCGGGTCATGATAGAGGTGGTATCAGAGCCCTAGGTTGCCAATATCAGAGCAAAGGTTACAGAGGAATAGTAACTAAGTATAGTATGGGTAAAGTTAAGTGGACTATGGAGCATAGGAATTCTTGTATCATCTTTTGTTGCATTCGTCAAATGTGTATAAGTATGATGTATTAACATATCGTAATGTGATAGTTCTTATTTTTTGTTGTCTGTAGTGATAGAGATGTTCGACGACAAAGACAGAGAAGATGCCAGAGAGGCAGAGGTAGCCTCTAATGAGTCCCTAGTCAGAGAAGTTTTTGTATCTGAGGGACTGTCTAGATCTCGACGCACTACAGGGGATACAGAAAGGAGTGATGACCCCTGAAAGATAGAGATGATGAGGGGAATGATGGATTTACGTAGGGAGCTAATGGATTTGAGGCGGGAATGACAGAATGTATTGCCACCGCCAGTACCAGCAGCAGTGCCACCTCCTGTTGCACCTGCTACAGTACCAGTTGCTCCAGTGCCTGTACAGCCAGCTGTAGTTCTTGGAAAGCCTGTTGTGTAGAGAGCCCACCAAGTTATTGATGAGGGCAGAGTTTTTATGTTTAACTTTCTGAAGCTAAACCTGCCTAAGTTTAGAGGTGATAGAGGAGATGAGCCTAATGATTTCCTTGAGCAGGTAGTTAGGAGATTACCTTGTACTGATATCCGAGCAGTTGAGCTAGTGGGTTTATTGCTGAAGGGGAAAGCCTAGACATGGTTTTCTCGAAAGATGAAGTCTAGACTATATAAAGAGCATCCTCCTACTTGGGCATAGTTCAGACAGGAACTGATTGATGAGTTCCTGACAAAAGGATTTAAGATCAAGAACTTGATACAGTTTGAATAGCTTGAGTAGGGTATCAAATCAGTTGAGGAATATGCTGAGGAGTTTATCAAACTGAGTAGATATGCTACCCAGATTGTTCCTACTGAGGCAGATTTGGTTACTAGGTTCAGGAGGAGTTTGCATGCCTCATTGCATAATGCCCTTCTGGCTATAGAGTTCACATCTCTGACTACCATCATTGATAAAGCCAATCAGATGGAAGAGAAATACAAGTTAGAGAGAGAGAAGAGGGATCAGAAGAGGAAGGGAGGACCTGGATCACAGAGTAGGCGAGGGGAGAGTAGCTCCTAGCCTAGACAGATTGAGCTGATACCCAGGTTTGATCAGAGACCTCCGTCTGGCAGTCAGAGGAGGAGGACATAAAGTGGAGGACCTTCGGTGCAGTCTGTACCTTCTTATTCTTATTGTGGTAGAAGGCACGGAGGTGAGTGTCGATGACAGTCGGGTGCTTGCCTGAAATATGGGCAGCATGGTCATTTTATTAGCAGCTATCCCTTGTGGAGTGATTAGCAACCATCTATTACAATTTCTCAGCCTACTATTCAGATGAGTCAGAATGTTTCCAAAGAGGCTCCTGGTAGGGGCAGAGGCAGAGGACAGGCATCTAGCAGCAATCAGGCCTCAGCAGGCAGAGGCCAGGGGTGAGTGTTTGCAGTGAACGCTTAGGAGGCACAGGGATTTGGCAATGTGGTCACAGGTGCTATTTTGATATAGAATGAGATTGCTGATGCTTTATTTGACTCGGGTGCTACACACTCATTTATTTCACCACTGTTTGCAACTAAATTGAATAAGGAGAGATAATTGTTGAGTGTGCCTCTAGTGATAGCTACACCTATGGGGGAGAGTGTAGAAGTGGATTATTATTATCCTACTTGTGTGATTGAGATAGATGATAACATTCTGTGTGCTAATTTGATTGAACTGCATGTGTTTAAGCTTGATGTGATCTTTGGTATGGATTGGCTAATGAAACACCATGCAGTTATTGATTGTTATAGAAAGAGGGTTAAATTCTAGCCTGAGGGGCAGCCTGAATTTGAATTCTTGGGTGATCAATGGGAGTTTGGAATCAATTTTGTTTTTGCTATCCAGGCTAGAAGGATGATAGGGAAAGGTTGTTCAGCCTACCTGGCCCATGTGATTGATGTACAGAAGATTTCTATAGATATTGATCAGATATCAGTGGTTAGGGAATTCTCTGATGTTTTCCCTGGAGAATTGCCAGGATTACCCCCAGATAGGGAGATAAAGTTTGAGATTGAGGTGTATTCAAGCACCGATCAGATATCCATTCCTCCGTACATAATCGCACCAGCGGAATTGAAAGAAGTAAAGGTGCAATTGCATGAGTTATTGGATAGAGGATTTATTAGACCAAGTAGTTCTCCGTGGGGAGCTCCAGTGTTGTTTGTGAAAAAGAAGGATGGCTCTCTGAGAATGTGCATTTATTATAAATAGTTGAACAAGATGACAATGAAGAATAGATATCCATTGCCATAGATTGATGATCTGTTTGATCAATTACAGGGTGCCAGTCATTTCTCTAAGATTGATTTGAGATCTGGGTATCACCAATTGAGGATCAAGAAGGGTGATGTACCCAAGACTACTTTTAGGACCCGTTATGTACATTATGAGTTTCTAGTGTTGCCATTCGGGTTGACTAATGCACTTGCTGCATTTATAGATTTGATAAACAGGGTATTTAGGCTATTCTTGGATAAGTTTGTCATAGTGCTCATTAATGACATTCTTATCTATTCCAGAAGTGAGGAGGAGCATACAGAGCATCTGAGGATTGTATTGCAGACACTTTGAGAGCATCAGTTGTATGTTAAGTTGTCTAAATGCCAATTTTGGCTAACTGAAGTGTGTTTCCTTGGTCATATGATTAGTGAGGAGGGTATTATGGTAGATCCTCAAAAGGTTGAAGCAGTTGCAAATTGGCCTCAGCCTTTTAGTGTTTATGAGATCCGTAGGTTCCTTAGTTTGGCAGGATACTACAGGAGATTTGTGAAGGTTTCTCCCAAGTTGCTGCTCCATTGACTAAGTTGACTCAAAAATAGGAGAGATATCTATGGACTGATGAATGTGAGAGTAGTTTTCAGACTTTGAAGTCTTGGCTCACTAGTGCTCCAGTATTAGTATTGCCATCGGAGGATGAGAAGTTTACAGTGTATTATGATGCTTCTCGAATTGGATTGCGATGTGTTTTGATGCAATTTCGGAGAGTGATTGCTTATGCTTCTCTACAGTTAAAGAAGTATGAGGGAAACTATCTGACACATGATTTAAAGATGGCAGCTATAGTGTTTTCACTGAAGATATGGAGGCATTATTTGTATGGGTCTAAATGCGAGATATATACTGATCATAAGAGTTTACAGTATATACTTCAGCAGAAGGATCTGAACCTTCGATAGTGCAGATGGGTTGAATTGCTAAAGGATTATGATTATGAGATCCTTTACCATCCGAGCAAAGCAAATATAGTAGTTGATGCACTGAGCCAAAAATCTCTAGGCAGCTTAGCTCACATCTCAGTTGTCAGGAGACCTTTGATCGGTGAGATGCAGGAGTTAGCTGTTATGGGTATAGAATTGGATTTGGGATCCCTGGATCTAAATCAGGCTCTGATAGCCCAATTTCGGGTTAAGCCACTATTGATTGATGACATTATGGTGGCACAGGATAAGGATCCATATCTATTAACGCTGAAAGGTGATGTTCAAAATGGTAAGGCAATAAAGTTCACTGTAGAGAATGATATATTGAAATGTGGGAAGCGAATATGTATACCCGACATTGATGGCCTAGGAGATTAGATTATGAGAGAGGCTCATTATTCATCATATAGTGTACATCCTGGGATTACCAAGATGTACCATAATCTGAGAGATGTGTATTGGTGGTCTGGTATGAGAGGGATGTAGCTCAATTGTCTCTACATGTTTAGCCTATCAGCAGGTTAAGTTTGAGCATCAGAAGCCGTCTGGCTTGCTTTAGGAGATTGAGTTGCCAGAGTGGAAATGGGAGCAGATTACTATGGATTTTGTAGTCGGTTTATCAAGGACTACACGGGGTTACGACTCCATATGGGTTATTATAGATCGATTGACAAAGTCTGCTCATTTCCTTAAAGTGAAGACTACGTACTCTACAGCTCAGTATGCATAGTTATATGTGGATAAGATTGTACGGCTTCATGGAGTGCCAGTGATGATTATATCGGATAGGGGTACGCAGTTTACCTCCCAATTTTGGCAGAAGTTCCAGGAAGCTCTGGGTACCCAGTTAAGGTTCAGTACAGCTTTCCATCCACAAACCGATGGACAGTTAGAGAGGATCATCCAGACTTTGGAGGATATGTTGAGATTATGTGTTCTGGATTTCAAAGGTAACTAGGATCATTATCTGCCACTGATTGAGTTTTCTTACAACAACAGTTACTATTCTTCTATCAGAATGGCTCCATATGAAGCACTGTATAGTAGGAAATGCAGATCTCCAGTGTGTTGGGTGGAACTAGGAGAGAAACAGATAGAGGGACCAGAATTGATAAAGGAAATGATGGAAAAGGTTCCTGTTATTAGAGATCGGATGAAGACCGCTTTCAGCAGACAAAAGAGTTATGCTGATCCGAAGTGGAAGGATGTTCATTTTGCAGTTGGTGACCATGTCTTTCTTAATATCTCACCAATGAGAGGTGTTATGAGATTTGGAAAGAAAGGAAAGTTGTCACCAAGATTTGTAGGCCCATTTAAAATACTTGATAAGATTGGCAATGTGACTTACAGATTGGCTCTTCCACCAAATTTGAGCCTTGTTCATCCCGTGTTCCATATTTTTATGCTGAGGAAATATGTATCATATCCATCACATGTATTAGAAGTACAAGATATTGGGGTTAATGAAGACTTGTCATTTGAGGAACTACCAGTGGAAATTATAGATAGACAAGTTAGGCAACTGAGAAACAAATAAATTCTAATGGTTAAAGTGCTATGGAAGAATCAGTTGATGGAAGAGTGCACATGGGAAAGCGAGCAGGACATGAGGGACAAATATCCCTTCCTGTTTGATCATTGATATATATAGATGTATGTATATTTGTATATGTGTATTTAAATTCGAGAACAAATTTATTTGAAGGAGGGTAGAATGTAATACCCTATAAAAGCTTAACATGTTTTTATGAATAAAGTTCTCAGTATGTGGTTTGAAATTATCGAAATGACTAATGATAATTTTAGAAACCCAGTTAGAGCAAAAACGAAAAACTTTTTCCGAAATTGTCGATGTCGATATCGCTGCCGCAAAAATAGTAGCCCAGTCGATGGATGAATTTTTGATTCTGACTATAGGGTAAATGATTATGTGTATACATGTGTGAATACAGTAAAAAGAAAGAGGTGAAAAATGTTTAAGAACACTGATAAAGTAAGCAATGGCAAAACCATAAATAAAGGAAACTTTAGGGTATAGTGGAATTTCGACAGTCTGAGTTTCAGAACGGCTCTGAAACTATTTTTATTATAAAGTATTAATAAAAATAAGATGTTTGAATACTCACTTTGAAATCCAAATCCCGACAAAATTGTCAGAAGAAATTACCGAAGGAAAATATGGCAAAAGCACAATTTAAGAAAAGTTGAAGGACCAAAAGAAAATTTTCCAAATATGACTTACTATATAAGCCACACTTAACAAATTTTTGTTCTTCATTTCCCTTCCTTGTCCAAAAATTCTTTCACCATTTTCCATTGATTTTTCTTCCATTTTGTTAAGGAAATTTGATGGAAACTTGATTTAAATACAAGATTATCCATCCTCCATCCATTTCCATCCATAGGAATTAAGAAAAATTCAAGAACAAAGGGCTAGGGATTTTCGGTCATTTGACACATTTGAGATAAAATATTGTTTTGGTTGATTTTATGCTTAATTTAGGGTTAATTAATGTTAGTTAGATTGGGTAATTAGTTTAATTGCATCAATTGATGCATATAGTATTTTTACCCAATTTTCAAACCCTAAACCTAAGTTGTATGAAGTGATTTTATGAAAATGGATTAGGATGTGTAAATTGAGTATAGAATAAGTTAATTGGAAGTTAATTGATGATTAATTGATGGTTGAATTGTAGTAGAAAATTCGATTGAAGAAATTTGCCGATTTTGCCTACTTTGAGGAATTTGAAGAAATTGGTGGCAAACCAATTTTGCTAGGTGACCTAAGGTAAAATTATATTTTTGTCTTTAAAATTCATTCTTATAATATCTAATCTTAGAAGTTTGATGGGTTAAAATCAAATACATACAACTAGATGAATAGAAAATTAGGGTTTTAAGAAGTTGTAAACCCTTAGGTTAATGTTTAATAGAAAATAATTTTAAGGAAAGTTAAAATTTGAAACTTTAAGTATTATAAGATCTAAATTCAAAAAGTATTATTTTATAAAAGTGATGGAAATGAAGTAAGCTTATGAATAGATTTATTTTGGATAAAAAAGGTAAATAATTGCAATTAGGGTTTTCTATAACCTAAGGCGAGTAATAGATATATTGTTATATTTGTATGTTTATTTCATCAAGAGTTTGTCCATTCCTTTCTTTGTTTCATTACTTTGGCCGAAGCTTATTTGATAAAAATTATATGATCAGATCCTTATTAAACCTTGTTGATTATTTATTGCTTCTTTATTTTTCCATTTAAATGTTAAACTATGATTTGTTGATGCAAGGATCCTAATTGCCATGTTGAACCGAATCTCCCTTCCTTTGGAAACTGTGTGGCCGAACTTCTTGAACCAAGGAAAATTTTTTATTAATTTATCCCCATGTAAGCCATGGTTGAATTCAATTCTTTGAGCTCTTTGAATTGGCCGAATCAACGTTCATTAAAGAACCATAGATGTACATATTTAAAGAGTTGCTTATTATGTGTTTGATGATGTAATACCCCAGCAGACCGAGCAATGAATAGTGAAAAAGTACATAAGACAATATGAATATAACAGATTGTAATACCCCATATTTAAGCATAACAAGTTTTTGAGAAATAAGTTTTCGGTCTATGGATTAAAATATCCAAATGACCAATAATAATTTTAGAAACTCAGTTAGAGCGAAAACGAAAAAATTTTTCGGAAATTGTCGGTACCGATATCGCTGCTGTAAAAATAGCGGAACGGTCGACGGATGAATTTCTGAATTTGGATTGAGGTTAAATGATAAGGTATATTCATGTGTGATTACAGTAAAAAAAAAAATATGAGAAAATATTTAAGAACACCGATAAAGTAAGAAATGGCAAAACCGTGAATAAATGGTACTTTGATGAATAGTAAATTTCGACAGTCCGAGTTTCAAAATGGTTTTGAAACTATTTTTATTAAATAGTATTAATTAAAATATGATATTTAAACATTCACTTTGAATTCTAATTCCCGACAGAACTACCGGAATGATTTACCGAGCGAAAAAGGACCAAAAGCAAATTTGAAAAAATTTGAGGAATAAAGAGTAATTTGCCTATTTTGTCTTATTATATAAGCATAAATTGGCCAAATTTTCTACATTTTCTTGTTCTTCACCGTATCTCATTTCTTTTCTTCCTTTTTTATTTTCTAAGTTAGATTTGTGAAGGAAAAGTATTACAAATCCAAAACAAAAACCATACAAATATTTTACTACCAAATTAAGCCATAGAAATCAAGAAAAAATTCAAGAATTTCAAGGAAGGGATTTCGGCCATTTTGGAGAAAATTTGGTAAGTGTTTATTTTTTTGATTTTTTGGTTTAATTAGGTTAAATTGATGATGAAAGGAATGGGTAAATGGTTTAATTGTATCAATTGATGCATTAAACAATTTTTTCCAATTTAAAACCCAAAAATTAAAGTTGTGTAATATGATTTTGAGTATATGGATTATGATAGGTAAATTGTCTTTAGAATAAGTCAATTAGGAATTTATCGGTATTTAATTGACGTTCGTTTCATTGCAGAAAACTCGTTCGGGAAAAATCATCAAAATTGGCCTAAACCGAGGATTTAGGAATTTGGTAGTAAATTCGTAGCATTTGGTGATTTGGAGGTTTAGGTGAGTCTACTATGCATCAATTTACTTGCCCAAATTGTTAGAATGAACTTTGGAATCCAATTGTGCAAAATGAGTATTGGCCGAATCCTAAATTATGAAATTTGCCTATGAATCTCCTTGTTTTTCCTTTGGTTTCCATTGCATATTTGATGCCTTCATTGAAGATTTTTGAGTTGTTTTTTTTGCCTATGGAATTGCTTCCATTTATATGTTTATTGATAATTGGGGCAATGTCGATATTACGCCGAAACCATACCGAAAAATCTGTAGGCCAACCATGTGAATGCCACCGTCGCCAGCGACAATGTAATGCCAAGTGCGGCAACTTTTTGGCCGTAAATGACCAAAATATGTTTGTTCCCATTTTTTGTTGTTAGACCTTTAGTCATCGTTTCATTGATTATTATTGATGTCTTATTGATTTTAGGCTCATTAATTGATTCTAATGAACTATTGCTACTTAACTGCTATTAATTGATTGATATTGAGTTTATTGAAATTGAGGATACCATTGTGGTATAATGGTGTCCACAATAAGTTTCTTTCTTATGTTGACCTTATGTGATATAACAGAGCTACCAGTTCGACAGGGTAGTGGAAAAATACTGTCGATCTTGTGCACATTGTATTACTGATACCCTAGCTAAGAAAAGGGTTATGGACCTAGCCATAAGATCTGATCCGTCTTATGATATAGATATTGCTACAGGAGACTTTATATGCGCATATACTTTGCATATAGTCCAGAATGATTGCTACTGGAGATTGTATAATTTCATACAATCCAGCCCTTTAT
>CANXYC011266081.1:0-17235 GCA_948193065.1 Aleurites moluccanus | reverse complement strand
TATATATATATATATATATATATTTTATTTTTTGTGAATTTGGCTCTAATTAAGAATCAAACTCTAGACCTTTCAGCTCTGGAGACAAGTCTAGTACTACTGAGCTAAAGGCTCTTTTGCTATTATATTGCATTTTAACACCCAAAAAATTTTATTGCAGCTGTATTTGGCAAGGGCTTCATAGCCAGAGATATGGGTTTCCAAAACACAGCTGGTGCAATCAAGCATCAGGCAGTGGCACTAATGTCGAATGCAGATCAATCAATTTTCTATCGATGCAGTATAAATGCTTTTCAAGACAGTCTGTACACACATGCCAATCGTCAATTTTGCCGTGAATGCAACATATATGGAACAGTTGATTTCATCTTTGGAAATTCAGCAGTTGTGTTTCAAAATTGCAATATTTTCCCAAGAAAACCTATGCTTGGCCAACAAAACACAATCACTGCCCAAGGAAGGTTTGATCCTAATCAAAATACTGGAATTTCAATCCAAAATTGCACCATTATGCCTTTTGGAAACTTGAGTGGTGTTCAAACTTTTCTTGGACGACCTTGGAAAAATTATTCTACTACTGTATTTATGCAGTCTAATATGGGAAGTTTTATCCAACCCAGTGGGTGGTTACCATGGACTGGCAACACAGCTCCTCCTACAATATTTTATGCTGAATTTCAGAATTTTGGACCTGGTTCTTCAACCAAATATAGAGTCAAGTGGAAAGGCTTCAAAAATAATATTACCAAAAAACTAGCTTCCCAATTTACTGTCAAGGCATTCCTCCAAGGAGAGAGCTGGATCCCGCCTACCGGGATTAGCTATCAACCTGGTCTATGATCGAATTAAATATTCTGATTACTACTTTTTTAATTTTGGCGAAGATGCTAGCTTCTTTTTTTTTTTTTTTATTCCCGGTCAGCTTTTTTCTCTTTTTCAACATTTTTGGAAGCTCTTTTCATTTTGTTGTTTTGCAACTAATTTTCTTTCATGAATGATTATTTTGCAAATTGATTGAATAAGATGATATATATATAATGTAAGGAAAGAAATTTTTTTTAAATGTTAAAAAAGAAAAATTGATTATAAATTTATTACTTAAAAAATATATATATTTATTATTATATTATATATGTGTTGGATATACATAATATAAGAAAAGACTTAATTATAATGCATACATTAAATCCAATTTAATAAATATTAGTGTCTTTATATTGCACCATCCTAATTATCAGCCGACAAATTTACTATGGTGGCATTGAGAAATATTTCTGATATTTATAAGAGGATTACATTTCTGATTTTATTATATTATATTAAAAATTTTATATATTTTTAAATTTATATTATAAAATTCTTATATTTTGATTTTATTACACTATAAAATCTTATCATTTATTTTTTCTATTTTTCTTTTTAATTATTTTTAAAAAATCAAATTTTAATTAAAATATTTATTTTAATATCCAAAATATCTCTCCTCCATCCAATACAACCAAAGCATAAAATTCAAGAAAAATTCCCTGACTGAGCAAGCGACGTCTCATCTCTAACGTATTCAAGGTCACTTGGATCAAACATACAAGCAACAAGAAATTTTGTGAGATTAGTACAAGCAGCAGTGATTGCCCCGATTTTGTTCTCTTTAAACCCTAGTTAATGATACTGTAAGTGGATTTAAGATTGTCATATATCAGCTTGATGCCTCGATAACCGGAGGAAGATCCTCCATCCAGTAATAGAAACTCGACAAATCCAAACAGTAAAGCCCTTGATATTGCTCAAATAAAGGAACAAATCGGAGATGAGCCGATGAAGACCGTTGATGCCACCATACCAGCTTAACGTTGTTGGCCACTGAAGGAGAAGGATTTGCAAAGTGGAAGGAGATCGAGCGTAACCAGTGGAAATGCAACGGTAAGGCGATGCGCGAGGAGGAGAGGATCCGAGGCTAACAAATTTGGCGCTTTGCATAAGGAAAGTGCGTGTGGCTCTCTCCAATGAAAAAAATTTCCTGTTTACTAAAGGATGTTCGGGTGTCGGAGATGGAGGTAAAAATGACATCAGGAGATTCTTGATGGTGGTTGTTATGGCCATTTGATGGAGGCCAAATATAAAACTATGAATTGAAGGTTTATTTTTTAGAAGGATGGATGGGTAATGGATGAGAAGAAGAGAGTTAACTGAATCGAGTGAGGCAGAGGTAGTAATGCGGACAGGTGGGTTTACCTTGAATACATTTGGTGGATCTGCTAATCTTTATCATTCAAAAATCTGAAAACACAATTAAACTCTTAATGTTTTGTTTTTGAAAGAGTTTAATTAATTTAAAAGTGATGATGGTGGTATAAATAAAAATTTTATGTGTTTGAAAGTGATGATATTCGAGTGAAAATTATAATGAAATTAATAAGTATTTTGAATTTTTTCATTGATTTAATAAAATTTGAAAAAAAAAAACTCAAATTTTAACAAAATTATTTAAAAATATATAAATTTTATAATAAATATCCCATTTTAATATTACCTCTATTACATAATCAACTTCGTTAACATCAATTGTCTAATAAATCATTTAATTTTTAATTTATTTATTTATTATATTTACTTTAAATTAAAAATATAAATTATTATTTTTGTTCGATTAAAATATTAATGAAATTAAAAAAATATATAATTAACAATTAAATTTAATATATTTATTTATTTTAAGTATAATATATATTATTATTAAAATGTTTATAGTATCAATATTTTTATACTTATATTTATTTGTACAATGTAAATATAATATATTATAATTTAATTATGTTTATATATGTGTACATATGCATTGCCCCCCTAGTTCATCCCCACTAATTAAATTTTCTAGAACAGTACCTGTTAATAATAATTTTGTTATTTTTCATAAGTATCAAATAATAGTTAGTATATGAAATAGACAATCTCAAATTTCGATTAACATTTTAAATGTGCATTAATAACTATTTTTGAAATAACTATTAATAATAATAATATAACCTCTTACGCTTCCCTCTCTCTGTCTTTTTCCACTTTCTTTTACTCCACCATCTTTTGTTTTCTCTTTTTTGTTTTATTATTGTCTTATATCGATTATCTAAAAAATATTTTTTTTGTCTTGAATTATTTTTTATTATTTTTAATAAAATTTTAATGTTAAATCTAATTTTTTTTTTTATATTCATGCTTAGTTTATTTATATGTTTTTCATTTATGAAAGTTAGAATTATCATTTTTTATGGAGATTTGTTTATTTTTTTAATATAGAGAAGAGTTTTCGTTTGGTTTACAACGATCAGACTCATTAAACGACTTGATATTAATTTTAAATGGAGTGTGTTTTCCGTCAAATTGTCAATTACAGCTATTGACCTGAATATTATTATTTTAATAATTTTATCAATGAAACTTATTAGTAAAATGAATTTTATATTCATCTTAATTGTAATTTTTTTAATTATTTTTATCGAAATATATTTTTTTCTTCATAAATAAAAGACTCTTTTTTATAAAAAAATAATAATAACTATTTATATAGATTATTCTCAAATATATAAAAATAAAATTTTTAAGAAAGATAAATAAATATTAGCCATTCTTTAATGATCAACTATTATACTTTCGAAATAATGGTAATAACAAAAAACCTAAAGCATTTCTGGTTTACTTTAAAAATAAAATAGAAATAAAAATGTATTGTTATGTTATCTAAATCCAAAAAACCATATTTTAAATTTATTTTTAATTAATTCAATAAAAATTATTAGTTATATTATAAATAATTAAATATAATTTTAATAAATTTTAAATGTAAAAGTGTAAAAAAAAAGTTATTATTTTTATTATTATTTTCAGTTTTGAGTCGAGGGGGATGCAAGCCGATTAATTATGGTACTAGCGAATGGAGGTAAATGCCTAACAAGAGTAACAAGTCAGGAGTGGGCCAAATGGGTTTTGTTGAAGTTAGTTGAACTCAATATTATATGGGAAGGATATAGATACAGAATGGGAATAGATTTCGAATTGCACACTACCATTGAAGACTTTTAATTTGGACTTTGACACGTTTTGTATAATGATGTATTCGTTTTTTTAAATTTAATTTTTAGCAATGTTTTACCACTAGTTCATAGGATCATTAGTAAAATTAAGATATTATTAAAGCGGAATAGTTTAATATATATATATATATATATATATATATATATATATATATATATATATATATATATAAATTTCATAACTCATCTAATCAAAAATCAAATTTAAATTGTGTTGAATAATTAATAGTTGAATATCTTTTAATAATTGATTTGAATAATTTAAAACTAAATATCTGTTAATCATTCATATTTTAGTGTAAGTCTGATCTATTAAAAACTATTAAGATATTATAGTATTTTTATCTAATAATCATAATGTTAAGATAGTAAATTTCATATGAATTAAATACAAGATGTTAAATGAGTTTATAAATAATTGAGTCATCTAATCTCGACAGTTAGTTTTTAAGGTTAGCATACCCATGATTATTTATGCTTTTAATATTTCTAATATGATATTAGAGTTTAATCGATCCATATATGTGAAAAAATAATTTGTATTTATATCTCCGTTTTATTATAATTCAAACTGAGATTTCAATTTATTATTCAATTTCACATATATTCCGAGTTCAATTTCATTCTATTGTGATTTTTCTTTCAATGTTGGGTTTTAATTCAATCAATTAACTTTATAGTGGGTCAATTTTACCATGTCATGAGTTTCTTTTATTTTTTATTTTTTTCTATATTGAGTTTTCAATTTAATCAATTCACCTCATAGTAAGTTTTTTTTATTGTCACCTAGTTTCCATCATAAATTTATAAGTGTCAATTTAGTTTAATAAAAAATTAAAAGTGTTAAGATAATAAATCTCACATAAAGATGATAATGGGGCAAGAAATCTTCATTACCAGCAGGAATTTGTCTCGAATGGGGCGAAAATTTCATGATTTATCTCCCCATGGGAATGGGGATGAAGAGTATTTTTTTTTTCCGTTAGCAGGGATGTGGCGGAGATGAGGAGTGTATTATCTGCCCTGTGGGGATCTCCGTCCCCGTCTCCATGATGAAATAATATTACAGAATATTTTTAATGTATTATACATATTTACATTTTGATTATGTTTTATTGATATTTTATGCGTTTAAATTTTATTAATATTTTTAAATAAATCTATTATTATTTTTAGTTATTATTTATGAATTTTATAAATACATATAAATTTAACTGTATAAAATTTAAATGAAAAATTGAGATTTCCGCGGAAATGGGGATCTCCATGAGAATAAAAATGAGAATTAAATTATCTTCATATATGAAACGGAGACAAAAATAAAAATTTCCACTAAGATGGGGATGGCTCTTTCCCCGCTCTATTTTGTTGTTATTTTTAATATCATATAAATTAAATACAAGATATTAATTATACCTATCTTGAAACTCTCAAATTATAGTATTTTTGAAACTCTCAAATTATAGAAAATTTACCGTCTTGAATCAAACTTGCATAATAATAGGTATATGTTATCGTTAACCATCTGTGCCCTCTGTAAAATTATTATATACACGGGTACAAAATCTTTTAAAAGTTAATTTTGATTATTTTTTTAAGAACAATAAAATTTACATTGTTAAATTTTTTTATATTTATTAAATTTTATTTATATTAATGTATGTAAAATACTTATGATTTAAAATTATATTTTCACTATCATACAACATTAATATTATAAAATTTTAAAATTTAAATAATTAATTTATATGAAATTACTGTTTTAAAATTTTAATTAATATTATTTAAATTATAAATTATAATAATATAAATGGTTAATTATTATTATTTTTTCTGTAAAATGACATAATACACTAAGTCTTCATGACCTTTTAAAAATAAACTAATTTCCCTCTAACTAATGTCACAATATACTATCAGAACATTCCGTCTAATTTTACCGTTAGTTAACCCTACGAGAGTAATAAAAAGATAGAAATATCATTCATCTTTAATTTTAATTAATTATATTCTATTTTTACTTTAAAAAATATTTTTTAGGGTTAAAAAATATATTTTCATACTTTTGACAAATTTGAAAATAAAAATATTTTTTTAAAAAATAAAAAATAAAAATATTTTTTACTTTTTATTTTTAAATTTATTAAAAATATGAAAATGAATTTTTTATTTGTATTAAAAAATTTAAGAAGAAATAATTTAATTTATTTTTAAATTATTTTTTAAAATAAAAAATAAAAAATATTTTTATTTTAAAATTTATCAAAAAATATGAAAATAAATTTTTTAATTACTCTTTATTTTTAATTAATTACATTTTATTTTTGGAATAATTTTTTTTTTAAAATTAAAAAATAAAATATAATTAATTAAAAATAAATAGTAAAAATATTTATATCTTTTTACTAATCTTATAGGGTTGATTAATGATAAAATTAGATGAAAGAGTCTAATATTTTATTATGACATTTATTAAGGAAGAGTTAATATATTTTTAAAAAGTCATGAGAATTTAATATATTAAGTCATTTTACATGAGAAAATAATAATTAATCTTAATATAAATTAATTATAATTTTTTTTTACAATTGCTAATAAAAAATTAAATTATGTATTTTATATAATATATAAATGATATTTGGATATAAAATCTGTTTTGAAAATAAAATTTAAAAAATAACATTTTAAAAAAATTGATATGTCTAATTTAAATTTTTTATATTTTTAAATTTTATAATAAAATTTTAAATTAATTAATTAAATACTGAAAAAATAATTTATAATTTTTTAAAAACTCCGTAATATTATTTAATTTCCGGATTTGAAAGCCTGCTAAAAAACAAGAAATAATATTATTTAATTTCTGGATTTGAAAGCCTGCAAAAAAAACAAGAAAAGAGAAAATTGGCCACTGTTAAAATTTCATTTTATTTACTATTTTTAATTTTTTTAAATTCGAGAAGAACATCTTTTCCAAATTTAATTAATAATTCGCAGCAACCGCCCGCATAAGGAAATTTAGGAAGAAAGAAAGAAACACGAGAAAAGCTAGACAAAGAAGCCTTGGATTGGAGGAAACTTCCTTACTCCTTCCATCTGGAGAACGGGATCATATGCTCACACACAACCCCGTTCTCCGTTACCACAAATCCAATCAATCTTTCTGGTAGGTTTTCTCCAGCGATTTCTACAATAAGGCTTCCACAATTTCGATTAATTTCTTGTGGGTGTTGTTGATTTGGTCTTTCATGTATCTGGATATTCCTTTGAATATTGAATTTCGACCATTCTTCTTTGTCTGATTGAAGCGTTTAATTTGCGGTTTCAATTCGAGAAGGGTTTGGGTGATCTTTTTTTATTCAGATTGATGGGATTTTTGTTTTAAGTGGACGTGCTGGTTGAATTTGGATCGAAGTCTTTGATAATATTGTAATTTTGAACGCATTGTTGTGGAGTAAAATCATGGGTCAACTGCAGAATTGAACGGATTTGCTTCTTTGATTCGTGTGATTTATTTCTGTATATCTGTGGATGTATCTGGTTATTATTGAAGAGAAGGACTGGCTTGTGAACTTGCCCAATTCATTTCTGGGTGTTCTTAGGCCATTGGATCTACCCTTTGAACAAAAAGCCTTTTCTTTTTGTATCCCTAGAGAGAGATGGGATAAGGAGTTCTTCAAGCTGCAGGGTGGCTAATTGTTATTCGTTTACTTGATAATAAAGTTTTTGGTCTTAGAATTTGGATTAAACTGGAATTTTGAGATGGGTTCTCCGCAAGGGTCTACATTATCAGCTAATATGGCAGATTTAGTTGAAGGTTCTTCCACTCGCAGAGACATTTCTTACATTGATTCCATGCCTGTTTATGTTAAGGAGCTCATTGCTGGTGGAGCTGCTGGAGGATTTGCTAAGACTGCTGTTGCACCCCTTGAAAGGATTAAAATTCTCTTGCAGGTGAAGCCTCTTGCTGCTCTTAGACAATTTTGTGGATTTTTATATGAATAGGTATTTCCTCTGGATTACCATTATTTGGTCAGTTGGAATTGGATGCCCTTTTTGTAAAAAGAAATTTGGGAAATATCAATTCAATTTGCTCTCTTTTACTGAAAATATTTCTTGTCAAATAAAAAGTACTTGGAAGGGGCTAGCTACAAGGACGAATCCATAAATTTTAGGAAGCGGGGCACAATTCTATATCAATAGGACTTAACATCGTTATTTACACAGTAAATATAAATCGAATTATGAACTTACTTAACATCGTTATTTACATAATAAATATAAATCGAATTAGGAATTTGCCCATAAAATAATAGAATGGCGAATACAATTATGTTATCTGATAAATAATTTTTTCAAAATTTATTATTTTCACTCTTTATTTGCTAAGCATTAATCTGAAAACTTTTATCAATCTACCTATAAATTCTATGATAGAATTTTTAATATTATTGGTTTGAAAATTGGAACTAAAGTTTTAACTTTGAACATACAAATAATTTTTTTTCTGATTAGAATTTTATTATTATTCTAGTGAAATTTAAAACTTGCAATGAAATCATTAAATTAATATTAATATTATAGTTTAATAAAATTATAAATTCAAATTGTAACATTTATTTCATGCAAATTATTATAGTAAAAAAATTCAAATTTGATTATGATTGAAATGAAAAATTTAAGTATAAATGAAGGATATTTCAGTATTTTTATAGAATTTTAACAGTAAAATAGATAGAATGACCAATTATACTGAGTTAATAAAAATATATGGACTAACTAGCGAGTTTCTAAAAAAATATGGATTAAAATGTTAATTATGTCAATTTTTATGGACTAAAATGTAATTTACTAAAAAAAATAAAATAAAAATTCAAAATTCAAGGGGAGGCCCGTGCTCCCCCTTGCCCAAGCATGGATCCGTCTCTGGCTAGGTAGAACTCATTTTACCTTTTGTGGCCCCTTGATTATCTATAATGTGATTGTATAATATTTAAATCAGTTAAAATTCTTGATTTTAAGTTACATACAACATTGTTTTTTGTTTTGTACTTAAGCATCAATTTCATGTCCCTTTGAAAGAAGATCCTTATTTGCAATTACAAATCACCAACTCCTTGGATATTGCCAATAGTTTTTTTTGTTGTGCTGTATAGTTGTCCAGTGTCTGTTTCTAAATTTCCCAATCAATTTGTTTTTCTTTGTAGTTTTCCTAACTCTCTCTTAATTGTATAGACGAGAACTGCAGGGTTTCAATCTCTCGGGGTGTTTCAGTCTCTAAAGAAATTATTAAAGCACGAGGGAATTCCTGGATTTTATAAGTGAGTTTGATTATTTCTTCATGTTACTTTTATCTCTTCCACAGAGAAATTTATAATAATCCATTCTTACATTTTCTCTAGGGGAAATGGAGCTAGTGTTATTAGGATTGTTCCCTATGCAGCCTTACATTTCATGACATATGAGCAGTATCGTGGTTGGATCTTGAATAATTGCCCTGGTCTAGGTTCAGGGCCTGTTATAGATTTATTAGCTGGTTCAGTGGCTGGAGGAACGGCAGTTCTGTGCACTTATCCCTTAGATTTGGCTCGCACTAAACTTGCTTATCAGGTAATTAGCTTGCATGATTACTTTTGAGGCTTTTACGCTTATTTGAGTTTTGTGGGAATCAAATTATTGGTTCAAGCAATATGATATTCTATAACTTACATTTGATTCTTTTGATAATTGTCCGCCACACATCAATTTTCCGCAATTGTTATTAATTTATCAGAGAAAGGAGAAGATGAGGTCAGGAGCACAGGCTAGCTCATTTCCAGCATCAGTAATGGTGCTGGTGCTAATTGTTGCTTTGTTGCATTGATTTGTATTCCATAATTTAAGAATATTTAATTGCTCTTACTCATCTTGCTGTTTGAATTTGTTGTGAAATGGGGATTAGTGTGAAATCTAATTGGTATCAGGGAACATAATGTTCTGCATTGCCTAATTGTTAGATGAGATTTTTTTTTAATGTTCTTAAGTTTTTTGGACTAGACCATTTTTTATTTTCAAAATTTGGTTCATAGTTGATATTTGAGATAAAAAGGCATTATTAGAACTATGGGGGTATGGGCAAATGCTTTGAGGTCTTCATCTTACATATTAAGTTGTTTAGATACCTCCTGTATCTAGACCTCCTCCACGCCTGGATATATGTAAAGGAATTTGTGGATGTATATTAGATGGCTAACAAAAGTTAATCGCTAGGCAACACATTTGTTTTGAGCTGTGTTTTTAAGGTGTCACACTCAGGTACCTTAAATATTAGTATTTGCAATTTGTGGGTTGGATTTTTGAGAAAATGACAACCTGAAATAATTTTTTTCCATGAAATAACAATGTAATATGATTCTAAAACTTCATGGTTCTCTGATAGTTGTGCTTGGAGATACATTTAAACAGTGTTTTTTAACTATTACGCTCAGTTCTCTGGGGGTCTATATGTCATTTAGTATATATATATTTTTTTTTCTGTTTAAGTGGGTCAAAGAAATTGGAAGTCCATGCTATGTTTATTCTTCTCTTGATCTCTCTTTAATTTCATTCCAATGGTTCTATAGGTCTTGGACACTAGAGGAAGTTTCAGTTGTGGCATGAAAAGTGTATGTTCTCAACCAGCTTATGGTGGCCTAAGAGATGTGCTTACAAGTGTCTACAAGGAAGGGGGAATGCGTGGTCTCTATCGGGGAGTGGGTGAGTATACGCTAGCTTTCATTTTTTTTGCATTTTAGCATGGTTTGGAAAGATTCTTAGCAGGATGTGTTTACAGGCCAAGCAAACAGCCAGACCCAATTCGTCCTGTACTATCTAAGAGGGCTTGAACCAGTTGTCATGGACCCAAATCTTATTCCAACCGCCCTTTTGGCCTGTCTTGGACTTGGCTAAGCAAACTTTATCCTGACATGAATATTTAGTTGGCATTAAATGATATGGCCTGGCTTTGGCTTTTATAGCAGCCTGACGGTTTGGCTGAAGAGTCAATGGGTCAATCTGTTGGTCCTTAATTTGGGTCAAGGCTTGGACCAAGCTATGCCCATGGTCACCTCTATTTATGTTAAGACTTGGGATTAATACTTCACTGGGGGTGACATTTGGTTAACCGAACAAAATTGAACTGAAATTACAAATTTTTTATCCCTTTAAAATAGTAACCGAACCGAAATTAAAAAATAATTAAACATAACCGAACCAAATTAAATATTTTCACTATGGTTATGGGTTATAACTAGGGATGGCAATTTAGCCCTACCCAATGGATACCCGGTATAATCCGATTTGTTCGGGTCGGGTTTTATCCAACTTGTTTAATGGATTTCGAAAATCTGCTCCGTCATGAGTTTGGATTTATCATAAACTCGACCCATACCCGACCCGTTTAACTATTATTATTATTATTATAAACATAAAAGTCTTTATGAATAGTGTATGTTGAAATGTATGTAGTATTGTGTAAAGAATATTAAAAAAAATGAAATTAAAAATAAATTAATCGGGTAAACGGATATATCTGTTTACCTGTCCCGCCCTGTATCCAAAACGGGGCGGGTTGCGGGGTGGATAATAAATTTAATTGGCTGGTTGGATTCAGGTATGGCAATATCCGCTGATACCTGATCCACTGTCATCCCTAGTTATAACTGAATTAACCGAATAAGTATGATTAATAATTTAAATATCATTAATTTATATATATATTAATATAAAACAAAAATAAAAATTATTATTAAAAATATTTTTTATTAAATATTATTAATAAAAAATTTATTATAAATAATATATTATTACTAAAAATTATAATTTATATATTATTAGTAAATAAAAATTTGGTTATTTCGATTAGTTCGGTTACTACCAATTTTAAGGTAACCAAACTGAAAACAGAAAACTGAAAATTTTAAGGTAACCAAACTGAAAACAGAAAACTGAAAATTTTCTGAATAAAAAACTGAACCAAATCGAAAACCGAATATCGCACTCCCAAAATAACTGAATTTCATTGGTTCGGCTTTTCAGTTAGACCCGAATAGTGCATGCCCCTAATTGATGGTTAATGAAATTTTCTAATTGACTAAAGGTTTATGGTTTTCAGAAACATCTATTTTCCTTGTTTAGGGTGATGTAATTACTTTGAAAAAGTCATATCTATCTATCCATTAATGTTGGAATAGTTTACATGCTCAACGTATAACATGTGCATGTTCAGTAGGGGTATATTTTTAATTGTTGTTGCAGCTATTTCTTCCAAAAAGCACCCTAATTGTATATGTTAATTAAAAACAATTTAAATTAATTTAAAAGTAGTTTTTAGCAACTGCTTTTTGAAAAAAGCATCTAAAGGGTGCTTTATCTAAATGCAATTTTAAAAGCAATGAAATTGGAAAATTAGTGATAGTAATGAAGTTTCTGTTTTCTCTGAGCAGGTCCTACCCTCATTGGGATCCTTCCTTATGCTGGGTTGAAGTTCTACATTTATGAGGAACTTAAGAGGCATGTTCCTGAAGAGCACCAGAAGTCCATTGTGATGCGTCTTGCATGTGGAGCCCTAGCTGGGTTACTTGGGCAGACCTTCACATACCCATTAGATGTTGTTAGGAGACAGATGCAGGTATCATAAAATATTCACAAACATGTGATAGGATTATTACTATCTGTCTCTAGTCTATTTCAGACTGAATAACTTGTGAGATGAAAAATTTGTGGTAAAAGGGTTGGATTGTAGGATATTTTCTGGAAACCTGCCAATTCAATTATGGGCAACTATCAAACGTGGATGTCTATATATGTAGTTAAGTGTTAAGATCGTGTACTCCCTGAGTCTGAATCATATTCTATTGCCATGTTGGCTGGCTGACCATTTGACCTTAACACTCCTAGGTTCTTCACTGATGGCAAAGTAGGTCAAAGTCATTGTAAACTAACCAGGTTCCAAGTTTGTAATCAGATATTTCACGTTGTGGTTAGACTGATAATGTTAAACAACTAAATATCTGCATATATCAATTTCAAACTTCAAGAGGAATTTGGTATATCTCAAATTTTGAAGTAGATACGTAATGTTATGACAGGTTGAAAATTTGCAACCTTCAGTTCATGGTCACGGTAGATACAAGAGCACAGTGAATGGGCTATCCACTATAGTTCGCAATCAAGGATGGAGGCAGTTATTTGCAGGCCTGAGCATTAATTATATCAAGGTAATGCCCTCTACTTACAATACCATACATTTTTTGTTGGCCTTTTACCTATTTGCTATTCAAGAAAAAAAAATTGATAATTGTACTATATGTGATTGTTGAGAATTTATATATAATGAGCAGGTTTCTCGTTAGGTGATATCAATTGATTATGTTCTCATCTAATTTGGAATATAAGACAGGATTTTTATTAGGGACCCATGGGGTTAATAAAGTTTCAATGGAATATTAACTCAAAATGATCACTTATCTATGCAATATTGGATGCATTAACTAAGATCGTAATAATTTATGAGCGTATTTTTTTTTTGGGAAAATGTTTTGCACCTTAAGCCTTAAACCTCAAGGCATTTTTCATGTTTGTTTTATGATTGCTTGATGCAGGGATAGGTCCTAATTCTCCGGAGTGACTATTTATGCATGTTCTTCAGTTTATACTACAAATTATAGTTTATGTGCTTATCAAAGAAAAAGTTCTTAGATTATCTCTTATGTGAAATTTTTATATGTTAGAGGAACTGCAACAATATGATCTCGGATCCTTGTGCGATTTGATTCAGTCAGTTTAATTTTGAGTGGATTCCCTGGGAACAATCTGACTTGATGGATACAATTAATTAAGAAAACAAAACAAGAATCTTTTCCAGATTCCAAGGCTCTTTTTTGATTTAAATTATGGTGATATAATTTTTTCATCTTTCCTCCATAACATAATATTTTATTTTCTTGAAGAGTTAAAATGTGCTATTATCTCTCAGGCAAATAAATTATTGTACAACTCAGAGGTGGAATGTCTAGCTAATGCAAAACCAACAATCATAACCATATTGAATCTTTAGTACTTTTTCATTGTCTCATACTCGCTCCTTTATCATGTGATGATTACCCTTTAATCATTATTTATCACAATACTATGATGCTGACAAAGTTTATCACATGGATAATTCTCAGATTGTTCCTTCTGTGGCAATTGGCTTTACTGCATATGACATGATGAAGATTTGGCTTCGAATTCCACCTCGACAGAAGTCTCAATCAATATCAACTGGATAAATCTCAAGTCCCTTGAAACGCCCAATATACTCATTAGTAATAATTTATTGTTTGCAATTTTAGAATTGTAAGTTTGAACTGTGAAATGAGGATTGAAGTTATCCATGTATTTCTGATTATAAGATTGTCTACAATGATTTGTGTTATCTACAATGGTTTGTGCTTGTAATTTAATGAAATTTAAAATAAAATAATAAATAAAAAAATTACATGTTTGATCTTATCACTGTCAAAAACAAAGATATACCAATTTAAGTTAGGTTTAATTACTATTTAGTTTTTGAGTTTTAACAAAGTAATTCTTATATTTTGAGTTTTATTTTTTGTTTTTGTCATATGAATTAATTTTTTCATATATGAATTAATTTTTTTATTTATTTTATTGTTAAATATCTATAAAATAATTAAAAAGTCATTCACTTGTAAGGGTTATTTCGTTAATTTTCACTTGCAAGAGTTATTTCATTAATTTTTCATTAATTTTGATAAATTTTTGAGATTAAATAATAATTAATTTTTAAATTTTTTATTATTTAATAAAATTTTTTAAATTTGATTTTTTATATGAATTTTTTGTAGCTATAAGTTTATATGTAAAAAGAATGATAGAGATGAATTATGGATTTTTTTTAAGTTAATGTTCCTAATCTAATAAAATAAAAAAAGAATATTTTAGGTATTAAAAATTTTATTTTTATTTTTATTAACAAAATTTATAAAAAAATTGGATAAAAAAATCAATTTGTATGACTAAACCAAAATACAATGACTACATAGTGGATTTTTCAAAATGTATAGGCTACTTCGTTAATTTCAATAAATTCCATAGATTAAATAGTAATTAATCCTTTAAGTAACTTCATTGTCTGGATCACTAATTTATTAGGCTAAATTACACTCGTTATTTCTGAACTTATTTTTTAATTCACGATTATCAATAAATTACGATTTGTTGTACAAAATTTTTCAGAATATTATTTGATTACACTAATAATTTTTTTGCCAATTTTTTGGTAAAACATGATAAAAAATTTAATCGTCACTTTTATTTATTATTTTTAAATTTCATTTCTATTTTCTTTCCCTCTATTCTTCCACTTTTTTTTCTTTTTCTTTATCTTCTTCATCCATCTCGCCAATCCCATCAAATAACTCTATCATCAAATCTATTACTTTCTCATTAATTTCTCTATTTTCATGACTTTTTCTGATTAAAAAAAATATATCTTTGAGTTTTAATAAAAACAATTGAAAGTTATAATTATTTATTTATCTTACAAAGAAACAAGAGATTAGAATTTAAAATTCATACATGTGTTTTATTCTAAAGAAAATGAAGCATTTATCCTCCATTATCATCAATGTCATTAACAAATGTGCCATCAATCCTTCTTGATTTTTATTTCAGATTTGCTTATCCTCCAACTTGCCATTGTGAAAAGTAACTTCATGAGACAGTAGCACAGTGGTAAGATCATATGCGTTTTACTGGGTTTTGTGGAGTTCATGTCACAACCCACTCTATAGGGCTATGATGGTCATAGGGCATGGGAATAATGTATACCGGTATCTCGAAGAACCTAAATTACAAGCTTCATTTCATTTAATCATTTTATGACATATAATTTTTTTTTTCAAAAACACTTTAAGTTTACAGAAAATCGGACAGAGTTTCCCCTGTAATATTAACATTACCCAAATAGAAAACACAACAAAGCACTTCTAATATCAATATCAAATCCTTTCAACCTCCAAATACAACTCACAACACAAATATATACAATTCCCTGCCATATTATTTATTCAAATGCCAAAGTCATGTAAACTTACCATATCAGCTGCACCCCTACTAGATTATGAAAACATATGTTAACATAGGAATGCATAACATACATCTAAATCCATAGCATAATGTCCAAATATATCACAACATATCATTATACATTTACATACTCACAAATCATACTTCAAATATTTATATACATAGCTAATATCTTGGAGTTGTCTAACTACTTTAGGAAAGGACTATACATCTGCTCCGCGGCTGGGGAATAAACAAGTAGCCGGGATATCCGCTTCTCACTCTCCTTTCCCTGAAATGATTCAACATGGTGGGGTGAGTACAAAATACTTAGTGGATATATAAATATGAGATGCATTACTAAC
The DNA here is from genome assembly GCA_948193065.1 of Aleurites moluccanus. NCBI lineage: Eukaryota > Viridiplantae > Streptophyta > Magnoliopsida > Malpighiales > Euphorbiaceae > Aleurites > Aleurites moluccanus. The sequence goes on along the minus strand of CANXYC011266081.1, from coordinate 695 downwards.
TCGTTATATATATATACATTTTAGTATGAATGATGTTATCAGGTATAATATCAATCTATTTGAAATATTACAATAATGTTTGTAATGACAGTTGTCAATGTGAAAATATTTATATGCATATGATGACACATATATATAATGTGATATGACAATGCAATGAAAGGCCCAAATGCATAAGGTAAACAGGATTGGATCAAGTAATTTAGTAGAACTGTATTTCATCCACATCTCCATTTCCATATAAATGTTATAAGGAGGATCAATCCTTATGGCTAGAGCCATATCCCTATCTCTAGCTAGGGCAAGTAGTACCAGTGTGCACACCGCTGATGAAATTACCCGCTACACCATCGAAGTAACCCTGTTAGGTTACCCTATGCAAATGTTCCAATATGATGAAAATGCAGCAAATATAACTCATTTGAGGTGTCAAATATCAAATATATCCATGTGATAATGTATATAATCATTTAAAATTAACTTACAATTTTGGCCCGTCGGGCCTAGTTGTGTTGTCGCAGCGACTTACCAAATTACGGGTCCGTTTCCCGTTTTTCAGTGACTTTCTGGTTTCACATGTTACCAATATGTGTAATGCCATTTAAACATCTAAGATACAAGTATATACATATATAAGATGATTGGGCTTGATTTGAGGTCAAACCAATTTATAGAATGATTTTTATGGTCGTTTC
>CANXYC011265742.1:0-17775 GCA_948193065.1 Aleurites moluccanus | reverse complement strand
GAATAAAGAATGCCCACAAAGAATGGCATTATCAAATCTTATCTGGTAGAACTGATCTCATATCATATCATACGTATCGGTAGCCTTGCTACCTTAACGTGCACACATGCTTGGCCAGGCATGCGCCAAGAGCTCCTGGCCCCCTCTAGGTGGAACACCGATAAAAACCCTATCGGCTGGACTCCCAAAGTGCATAATGGACCAATGAATTTACTCTCATTGGGAAGAGCGTTCTATCCATGGGTCATGGGTTTCAAAATTATAAGAAGCATATTGGTCACAAGACCATTATCATATAACATTATTCAAACCGGGTTCACAAGCAAGAAACATGTAGACTTGATCCAAGAATATTGATCAAGTCATTCACATTGTTCAAGTATATAAATATATATGCAATAGGATAATTAATATAAGAATGCTTTGGTCATTTTAATTTCAAAGAACAATAATCAAATAGGATGTTCATACTTACCTCTTATACAAATCTCTCTTAATTCCTCTTTAGAAATCTGCTCACTTTAGTTCCTCAATCAATTTCGAATTTCTCCTCCTAAGAAATTTCCCAAATATATAAAATTAGGGTTTCTCCAAATCAATAATATTCAACATGATTTCCTAATAATTAATTATCTTAGAGTCTCTATTCTTAATTCCCAACAACAATTTAATTTATCTCTTAAGAAAATCTGCATTAAATTTTTCGGAGTTACTGTTCATGGTAGTCTCACCAAGTTGATTTCTCCAACATTAATTACCATTAATAGCTTCAGATCACTAGAAATAAATTTTGTATACCCAACATTAATTATCCTAACCCATAGACTTAAATAAATCCAAAGAAAATAGCTTAGGAAGAAAATTTACCTTATTTCCTTCAAACTGAAATTTTGAGATTACTGCTCAAATCTTGATGATTTCTGCCTTAAAATATGCTAATCTAGAGTTCTATTGCATTAATTTGAGCATTAATGCCTTAGACAAGAAATGAAAATAATATGAGAAAAGACTGATTTTAATCGAAGGTGGAAGAAAGAAAATAGTGAAACGCTACTGGGGCTTCACTGGGTTTAAATAAACATTGCCCCAGAAACACGCCAACCAGCTCGCTCGTCTGCCTCGACAAAGCTCCCTCGCCTAAGCCAACTCGCCAATCTTGATCCGGCAATGCTACTTCGCATATTGCAGTTCGCATATGCAACCTCGCGTATGCTGCCTCACCTTATCCTCTTCGCCAAATCCTCTTCGCTTTTCCTCTTCGCCAAAGCTCTTCGCCTTTCCTCTTCGCCAAAGCTCTTCGCCTTTCCTCTTCACCTTTCCTCTTCACCAACTCTCTTCTCCAATTGCCACTTCGGCAAAACTCATCTCGCCACTTCGCAATTACGCCACTTTGCAAAATGCTTCCTCGCACTTTGCTGGCTCGCCATAACCAATTCTTCTAAGTTAAAATTCCTGCCTAAACATCTTCACAACACACAAAGGATCATTTTTTATGTTCAAACTTCTGCTAATTCTGCCTCAGTCATTCCCAGTAATTCCAAACAAACACTGCATCCCTGCAGAAACTCTCAACCAAACCAGCCTTGATCAAATAGACACAACTCATCACATATACATAATTTTTCCAAACCATAACACAGAATTATAGCTAAGACATAAATTAACAACTTTCATGTTTTACACTATACCAAATTATGTCTTTAAGAATATGAAATGATCATCACAAAATCCTGCAGCAATTCAAACAGAAATTTCTGAAATTCTCAACATTCTCATTAAAATTTTAATAGGTTCTCCAAACATACAACATTAATAAAAATACTACAAAATGGAATATATTACATCTCAACTTATGTTTCATCCTAATGGTTATTGTTATACCTATTGTTGTTGCTTACATATCCTTTATTGTTTATCTACTGCTTACTTGCAATCTTATTTGACTTGTATACGAGCCGTTGATTATTGATGAGATAGTTATCTTATATTGTTATCCTTGTACTGCTTCCATGTTTATATTGGTTATAATGTGATATGACAGAGCTTCCTATCCGACGGGATAGCGGATACATATCGTCAGCGATGTGCACATTGTATACTGGATACTCTAGCTGGGAAGGGTTAATTGTCCTAGCTATAAGACCTGTATATTGATATGTGATTGACATATGTTATATGAGTTTCATGGCCCATCATCTGTCTTATCTACATGATTTGAGCTTCACTGACTTGTTTTTTGATTCTACAGTCCTTTACTGTGTTTTGATTCCTTATTCTGTAATTGGTGTGCAGATTAATATTTATTGATTATCTGCCTATTATTCATTGATATCCTAGCCATTTTCATTAGATGATGCATATTGAATTCACTGAGTATTATATACTCATTCCCTTCAATTGTTTCCCTTTTTTAGGTGCAAATTAGGTGGCAGATTTTCGACTGTTGTTTCCCGATGAATTCTACAATGTTTGTAATAGCAGTGTAATTATTTTAACACTAAATTATTATAAATATTTTAGCTTGCTCCATTATGTGTATAATGACATAGTTATACTGTAGTTATGTATATATGGCATAATATGGAGTTTAATTAATATTATGGCATGAGATGATGGTAATTATAGCCAATTGCAGAATGAATTACAAACATATTATAGAATACCAGAATGAATATTAATTAAGTAATTGATTAATTATTTGATAGTAATTGATTATAGGATTTGGTACTGGGTTCTAGGGTGTCGGTCACCTCTGGCATCTCTTGCTTCTTAGGACCGTAATATTCCGAAATTAGGACGTGACACGGGATCAGGGAGGTTCTTCTGTTTCCTCCCTAAATAGAGATTCATTAGAGGCCACCTCTGCCTCTTTACTAGCTTCCCTTTCTCTATCACATTTTGGTTCTAAGGTGCGTTCTCACTGCCTTTCAGACATTTTAGCCACTATAAGAAATAAATACAATAATTTAGTACGGTACAGTATCACAAAATACACATATACTTGATGAATACAACTAAAGACAAAACAGGAATTCCTATGCTCTATGGTTTACTTATGTCCTATTAACACTGTATCTATATACTACTCATATATACTTAAGCTTTGATACCACCTCTGTCATATCCTAGAATTGGAACATGACAGTCCTAGGATACCTGAACAACCAATGGCCACCGACACCCGTAGAACTCCTAACATATCCATTTATCCTTTATTGTTACTTAATTAATTTCTTTCTATTTTGTATTCTATAATTCAGTTATTGTTTCATTTCATTAACTATGCAACAAATATAACTTATCTGTATGTATATGTAATATATATTAAATCATACATACAACTATAACAAGTCATATATCCATGGAGCAACTAAATATTACACAAAGACAAAGTACAAATATTTACAATGCCAAAAATGAAACTGCCGGTTCCATAGAAGGAGAATACTTGGAACCTGTTTTCTATTCTTGACCTGAAAAATATTAAACCAATATGGAATGAGTATAAAATACTCAGTGAATTCAATATACATCATATCACATTAGGATTGGATAATCAACAAGAAAATAAGGTAAACAAATACTAGATAACAGGTTCGCACACCAATTGACATATGGAAAGAATTATGTAACAATAATAGTCAGTACCAAATAGGTAGATCATAAATATAGTAAGTTATGTGGAGATGACAGATAATGAGACTTAGCACATATAGCATGATATAATTCACATGTAGATTGCATAAGATAGGCCAAGCCTTATGGCTAGGACGTTAACCCTTCCTAGCTAAGATCTATAATATTCATTGTGTACAATACCGACGGTATTCACCCACTACCCCATCAATTAGGTAGCTTTGTCAAATCAACATATAATAAGGTAAAAGAAACATTTATTAAGGCAATTAATTAATAGGAACAAATAAAGGTCAATGTACTCATCAATGATCATATGAGTTACATATTCCTCATTCGATGTCAATAATCAATCAAGTATAAGCAATGGAAGCAATGTTTAGAACAACAATTGAAATGGCATTCAAGTAAGGGTTGGACACAAAAGTAGTCAATCAATGTCAGTTACGCTGGTGCAATTGGCTAGCTAACATCGTTGGCGACGATGGCATTGACTTGGTAGGCCTATGAATGTTTCATTGTGGCATTTTATTTAACACTTGTTGTGTAACTTTCTAACAATATTTTGATAGGGTTTTGGTGGAATTTCAATAATGCCCAAATATCAATCAACAAGCTCACAATATAAAAAATTCAATAGGGAATTCAAGTCCAACAAATAACTATACAAAATGGATCAAAATAGGCTTGGAAAACCAAGGAAAATAAGTAAAATTTCAAAGGAATGTGGCAAGCATGGTTCGGCCAAACATGAAGTTTCACAATTGATTTCCATGATTCATTTTATCACTTTAGGCATGTAAAATGATGTATATTAAACTCACCTAAACCTTCAAATTTCTATAATTAATCTTGAATCTTCAATTTGCTTCAAAGGAGAAAATTGGCAATCATGCTCTTCCTTTGATTTTACACCAAAACTAGCACCAATTTAATTTCCAATGGATACAATTAAATATAATCTAACTTAATTATAGATTTTGGAAGCTTAATCTCGGGTTTGGTTCTTTACATAACCTAATTAGGATTTAGAATTAGGGATTTTCTTCAATTTGAATACATATATGAAATTGATTGTTAAATTCATCTAATTCACTATCTAAACTAACTATATAACTTAAAAATGTAAAGAAAAAATCAAGTTACCTCAAACCCTAATGGTGACCGAAATCCTTAAGTTGAGATTCTTGAAGTTTTTGGTTGAATTCTTGATAATCTTTGGTTGTTTTAGGTATTTGATTAAGTTTTCTATGGTTTTTCATTGAAAAATTGCATGAAAAATGGGTGGAAATTGCTTAAAATGGTTCAACCATGGAAGATGAGAGAAGACGATAATGAAGTATGATGAAAAAATGACCAAGTATGGCTTATATAGGTAGGAAGTTTTGTAAATTAGATTTTCTATCCCACAATTTTTTATATTTATACTTTTGACCCTAAAGTTTTCTATAACTAATTTTGTAAATTCTATTCAGCTTCATATATCATAGTGCAAAGTGAATAAGCTTATTTTTAGTTGTAGTTTAATATTATACTGCTTTTGGAAAAGTTCTGGGTCCTAGACAAGTGGTTTCCCAAAATGCCCCTAAAATTCCACTTATTTATGATTTTGCCATTCTATTGATTTTTCATCATTCTTAACACTTTTCTATACTTTCTTTATATCAATAACTATCATTATTCTTAATCTCTCATTAGCCATATGTCTGATAAAAATATCTTTAAATTTAATACTAAACTAATTCCTAAAACTGTATAATTATTATTGGTGTTATCAATCCAGTACTTACATTAACTGCCTAGTAACTGAAACAAAATCTTAGGGTATTACAAGGACCTGCTTTGTCTGCAAAGATCTATCGCCCTGATGATAATACTATTAAATTTATTTAATTTTTATTTTTATTTAACAATATTTTTAATAAATTGCTACTAATAAGTTAACCATAGTTTTATCTCTTTTTAACCCCATTTTTAGGCATTTTTAATAAGAAATTGCACAAAAAAGAAGTTTGGATCAAGACCCAAGACAAATGGGCTCGGATACTGGGCTAATTGTAAAAATTGGGATGAAATGGACCTGAGCTCGTGGACGGTGACCAACACGGTCATGCTTCATATGACACGCTCGTACATGTTCGAGCTTACCTCAGCATACCTGTGTCCTTCTTAAACACGCCCATATTGCTTCATCACACAATCAACACACTTGTGCTGCTTTTAACATACGTGTGTGGTTTTATTTTGGTATAGAGATAGACACAGGCATGCAAGCCCATTCACGCCCGTTTATGACCTAATTAGTTTTGAAGCACGAGACTCCAACATACCCATGCGATCTTGACACTCCTGAGTAGCAGGTCTTAGATTCATCCAAGCCATTTCAATTTAGTGATATACCCATATAGCTCAATTAATTAAGTAGTAGAATTTTATTTCGAAATTCAAATAGTTTTGAATTTTTGGCAAATAAGGAAGGATTCTTATGGAGCTTAATTGCCAACAAAGGGAGTAAAATGTGGGTCATGGTCTACTTACCAAATGGGGATTAAAAAGCAAATAAAGGGGAAGAAAAATAGAACACAGAGGCATAATTTTGCAACAGACAGTAGCTTTCTTTTCTTCTTTGTTTTTTTCTAAGGCCAAAAATAATTAGTTTTATTCAGGGTTTTTAATTTTTATTGTAATCTCTTTCTTTATAAAAGGTTATCCTAAACGATCATATCTAACGGTAATCCCACTCTCCATTTTATAAATTGTAATGATCATATTGTAATTTTAATTTCACATTTGGTTTATTTGCTTGACTTAATTACATATTGGTATTTCGCGATCAACGAGCTTCGATTTGAAATTGTCTATCGATCAAATAGATTTCTTCCCTTGAACATTTCATTTTTTTAATTTTATTTTATTGATCATAATGAATATGATTAAATTGATTGATTGGTTTATGGTATTAATTCAAACATGAACTAAATTATATTAATTCATTCATACATATCACTCTAAAATCTAAATTGCTAATTGTTACTTGTACCATTTATTTTTATTTTTCTTTTTTCTTAATTTTCTTCTTTGCTCACTTTTGCTCTCATGCTCACTGTGTTCACTTTGCTCTCATAATTGCTCACTTACCTCAAAATTGCTCACTTTGCTCACAATTATTCACTTTGCTCACACTCTCTCTATCCCTCGGGTCATTGACTTTTCTGGCCTTTTTCTTTAAATTGCTTTTTAATTTTCTTGCAATCAAACTCAAAGCCTTGATTAGAGTGATTAGAATTTTTATTTTTATTTTTATTTGTGATAACCCTCAATTGCATTTAGTCCAAATAGAAAATGGTGTCCTTATCACTATTGCTACAATAATGTAACTCCCAAGATTTCAAATTGCATGATTGTATGAGGTTATTGATGGTTCCATGGTTATAGATTGTATTGATTGATTATTATAGAATTATTTATTTGCTTTAAATATTGTTAGAGTGTGTTAGTTAATCTTAGAGTTGTTTTGGTGAGTGTTTGTAATACCTGTCATCTTTTGTTATTTTATTAATTGTATGTTTGTTGAATTGATTGAGGATATAAAAATGTTTTGAGGAATCCAAAATTCTGTATGCAGAGAAGATTTTGTGAGACTGATTTCATGATTTTAAAGAAATAATTTGATAAAGTATAAAACATAAAAGTTGTAGATTTATATCTCATCTTTAAATATGTAAAACGGTTCTATAAAATTCTATATGTGTGAAGAGATATGCCTCCTTGACCAGGACCTGTCTGGTTCATTATTTTCTGTAGAAATCTGAGAATATTTAATTTTTCTGGGAATGATTGAAGCTGAATGAGCCAAAAGTGTAAACATGAGAAATGTTCCTTTGTATGTTATGTTATTTTCTGTAAACTTTCAGGGTAATTGGATAAGTATAGCTCAGTTGAGAGTAGAATTAACCAGACCTGTTCAGATGATTTTAGGCAGTAAAGTCAGGGTAAATTTTAGAAATTCACCATAGTTTGTGTAGATATCCTTTTGATTTGAATTTTCGATATGTTGGACCTATAAGTGTCTATTTTAAGTAACAAAAAGAATCAGGGAGTTTGGATATTTGTAACTCATTTGTGAGTTAGTTTAATATGAGTTGTCGAGGAAGGGTTCCAGCTCGGCGAAATTTGGCATTTTCTAGCCAGCAATGCGAAGTGGCATTGCGAGCCGGCAATTGGCAAAGTGGGATTATCGAGGTGGCAATTGGTGAAGAGTAGAATTGGTGAAGTGGGATTTCCGGGGTGGCAATTGGCGAAGAGGCATTGTCGAGGTGGCATATGCGAGGTGGAAATAGGCGAGGAGAGTTTGGAGCAGTGGCATATGCGAAGTGGGATTGGCGAAGTGGCTTTAACGGAGTGGCATTGGCGGAGTGGCATTGCGAGCCGGCAATGCGAAGTGGCATTTGCGAGCTGGCTTATGCGAGGTGGTATTTCCAAAGCAGATTGGCGAGGCGGATTTGAGAGGCAGTAGCCTATTTAACCAGATACCTAGTAGCTATTTTTTTCACGATTTTCTTTTCCTTGTTTTCTTCATTCTTCTTCATTTCTTCTCAAATTTGTTCCATTTATTTTCTTATGCATTAATACTCAGAATTAATGCATTCAATCACTAAATTATTATATTTTAAGACATTGACCTTCATTTTCAAAGCAAATTTTCAAGAAAATCAGTTTTGGAGAAATAAGGTAATTTCTCTTCAAATGTCATTCTCTCTTTAGATTAATAAATTCTGGTAGTTAAGATAGTTTATTATGGGTATATAGGACTTATTACAAGTATTTAAGGCTATTAATTGTAATTAATGTGGGAGAGACCAGAATTTATGGATTTTCATGAATAGTGACTTGAACAGTAAATTTGTAATTAATTTCAGATTTTCTTTAAGAGATGAATTAAATTGATGTTGGGAATAAAAAATAGAAACTATAAGATGGTTAAATTATAAAAAATCATATTATGTATTATTGATTAAGGAAAACCCTAATTTTAAATATTTGAAAAAAATTTCATAGGAGAAGAGAACTCAAGAAATTTGAGGAGATTATTGAATGAACAAGCTTTTGAGGGAAATACAAGGATAAATTTATGTAGAGGTAAGTATGAACATTGCATATGCCTATTGTTTCTTTGAGATGACTTGTCCAAACTTTTCTAATGTTCATATATATATGATTCACATGTTATATGATATTGTATTTCTGATCTATCAATTGAAATTTCCAAGATATTCTTAAACCAAAATGACTAGTTGTTTCATGCGATTACCATGTATATATATATTATAAATGACTTGGTCAATCTTTCCTTGGATCAAGTTCATATGAAACCTATTTGTTAACTTGACTGAATTTATGTTATAAGTTGATGGTCTTGTCACCAATATGTTTCTTGTGAGATTGCAACCGTATGACCCAATGGATAAAACGCTTTACCAATGAGAGCAAATTCATTGGTTCATTGTGCACTTTGGGAACCTAACTGATAGGGTTTTTATTAGTGTTCCACCTAAAGGGGACCATGAGCTCTAGGCGTATGCCTGACCAAGCATGTGTTTGCGATAAGGTAGCAAGGACTACTGATGTACTCTATTATGATAGGTAGCAAGGCTATTGATGCACTCTGTAGTTCTATCATGTGATTTGATAGTGCTATTCGATTGTGAGTACTTCTGTTCTTGTAAGCATAATCATGTGATATTTTTCTTACCCATGTTCTTTGGATTGACCTTTCCTTTGGATTGATATATTTCCTTTATATTGCATGTTCATATCTTACTGAGTTGAAGGCTCACTCATCTTCTGTGGATTTCAGGTGATATTGTAGCTCGAGAGAGAGCTAATATAGAAGATCGAGCTTCTTGATTCATTCCTCCCAGATGTCTCCATTGTAATTATTTTGATAGATATATATATATATATATATATATATATATATATATATATATATATTCATTGAATTGTATTATAGTACTGTATGTATTGGGAGTATACTCTAGAGCACCGTAGTTAGATGTTAAGGATGATAATATTTTGATGTGTAAATTGTTATAATTGGGCTACCCTTGTTCCTTAGTGATGTGGGAAGTATCTTTTGATCGGTAAGGAACAAAAGGAAATTCCTTAATGATAAACATATATATATGTATGAATGGTGATTGCATGAATCTTAGAAATGAATGTTTTAATGATAATTATATATGTTGTAAATATGAAATGTGTATGAGATCCAGGATATAAGGGTTCTACGGGTTTATGGTGGCCTTAAGCCTACCCTTGCCCTAGGACTGTCGCACTATTGGAGTTGGGGTGTGACAGAGGTGGTATCAGAGCTATAGGTTTATAATCCTTAATATAAAAGATAGAAAGAGATGCATGAACACTAGTATCTGTGTTGATTAAGATAACTACAGAGCATAGGATTTGTGTCTTGTCCATTTGTGTCTTCCTTTGGTATATATATCTGCGTTAAGTATACGTAGTGAGTCTGATATTGTTTGTTCTTCTTATCAGTGTTGAGATGCCTCCACGGCATGGCAGAGGACGAGGTTGAGGTGTCCTAGGCGAGTTATACTTTCTGAAGAGGGTTCTGTGGGTGGAAATGGAGGAGATGAGGTTCCTCCTATGCCACCAGTGGATGTGGCTAATATGGCTCAGCAATTAGATCAGCTGCAAAGGAATTATGCAATGATAGCTGAGTTCATTACTCAGCAAAGGCAGCAACAGGTACCTCTAGTTCAGGTTCCAGAAATTTCTGTTCCTCCGATAGTTCCACCACCTGTTGTACGTCAAGTGGAAGAGGTATCATTTGAGAGGTTTCTTAAGCTTAAGCCCTCAGAGTATAGAGGTGAGGTGGATCCAATAGATTTCCTAGAAGAAATCAAAGAGAAGGTGTAGATTCTACAAATTTCTGATAGAAGAGCTATAGAGTTTATGGGTTATATGATGAAAGCTAAGGCAAAAGATTGGTTCAAGAGAAGTATTTCTGGCATGCTTCGAGAAAATGAAGATCTTTCTTAGAAGAGATTCAAGGAACTGGTGCTGAATGAATTTCTTCCAGAGAGCGTGAGAGAAGCTAAGTCTCTAGAGTTTGAAAGATTGGTTTAGACACCTGGTATGAGTGTTTCAGAGTACGCCAGGAAGTTTAGTCAGTTGAGCAAGCTCTAGCTTTGGTGCCTACAGAAGCGGCACAAATTCAAAGGTTCCGCAGAGGATTAGTGGCTCCATTATTTAAACTCCTAGCCGCTCTTGAGTTTGATTCCTATTCTAAGCTAGTGGACAAGGCTAGGATAATTGAGAATAGAGAGATGGAAGCTAGATCCGAAAGAGTTAAGAAGAAGAAATTTAAAGCAGACAGTTCTTTTAAGCAAGAAAGTGGAATGAAAAGTATGGGGGTGACTCATCAGTCAGCTTCTAGGAGTGGGTATAGAAGACCTTCAAAGATATCGCAGTAGAGTCGGACTACTCCTGAACCCACTTCTCAGATGAGCCATGGTTCAGCTAGCTTTGCACCATCCAGGGCTCCTAAACCTTTGTGTTCTACATGCGGTAAATTTCATAATGGCCCTTGCTGTTATGCCTCAGGAGCATGCTTTAGGTGTGGATAGCAAGGTTATTTCCTCAAGAATTGTCCGTAACCATCTGTTGGAGGAAGACCGCAGGCTTTTCAGGCCATAGTTTATATGACTAAGGAAAGGGGTGTTAGTCAGCAGCAAGGTACAGGCTGAGGTATTATGGGCAGGACTATAAAGGATGACAGTGAGTCATGTCAGCATGTGGCTCAAGCTTCGGGGTTAGTTCCCATAGGTAGAGGCAGAGGTAGCATTTTTTCTCTAGCACAGCATGAGGCCCATGCATCTAACATGGTTGTTATAAGTATTCTACCGATCCAAGCTTTAAATGCTAGAGTATTGTTTGATTCAGGAGCTACGCATTCTTTTGTGTGATCATGTTTTGCTAAGAAATTGCATGTGCCCTGTGAGTTGCTTGAATATGTGTTGGTGGTTTCTACTCCTTTAGAGGAAGTGATTGAAGTTCAAAATTTTTATCCCTCATGTGTAGTTAGTATAGGTGGCAAGAGCTTGAATGTAGATTTGATTGAATTGCCTGTGTTGGAATTTGATGTGATTTTGGGCATGGACTGGTTGTCCAAGCACTATGCTACCATAGATTGTAATAGAAAGAAGATAGTTTTCAAGTCAGTTTCAGGTGAGGAGTCTAAATTTCAAGGGGAAAGGAGCGAAGCACCATATAATGTGATATCAGCCTTAAGGGCGAAGAGATTGATGAAGAAAGGATGCTAAGGATATTTGGCTTATGTTCGAGATACTCGAAAGGAAGTGCAAGATTTGGAACGGATTCCTGTTGTTAACGAGTTCCCAGACGTATTTCCTGAAGAGTTACCTGGTTTGCCACCGGATAGAGAGATAGAGTTCGGTATAGAGTTGCTACCTGGCACGAGTCCGATTTCTATTCCTCCCTACCATATAGCACCAGTAGAATTGAGAGAGTTGAAGACTCAATTGCAAGATTTACTTGACAAAGGATTTATCAGGCCTAGCAGTTCGCTGTGGATTGCACCCGTGCTCTTTGTAAAGAAGAAGGATGGTTCTATGAGGCTATGCATAGATTACAGACAGCTCAACAAGGCAACTATCAAGATTAGGTATCCTTTGCCAAGAATAGATGATTTATTTTATCAGTTGCAAGGTGCAAGTCATTTCTCCAAGATAGACTTGAGGTCGGGGTACCATCAGTTAAGAATTCAGAATGAGGATGTATCGAAGATGGCTTTTCGGACCAGATATGGACGCTATGAGTTCTTAGTGTTGCCATTTGGATTGACTAATGCTCCAGTTGCATTCATGGACTTGATGAATAGGGTGTTCAAGCCGTTTTTGGATAAGTTTGTCATTGTGTTTATTGATGACATTCTTGTGTATTCTAAGAGTGAAGAAGAATATGGGGAACATCTTAGGATTGTATTGTAGACTTTGAGGGAGCATCAACTGTTTGCAAAATTTTTGAAGTGTGAATTCTGGCTTGAGAGTGTGAGCTTTCTGGGGCATATAGTGAGCAAGGATGGTATTGAAGTTGATGCTAGAAAACTGGATGCAATTCTTAGTTGGACTAGACCCATAAATGTTTCAGAAGTTAGAAGTTTCTTAGGATTGGCAGGTTACTACAGGAGGTTTGTTCAAGATTTCTCCAAGATTGCAGCTCCTTTGAGCAAGCTTACCCAGAAGCAAGTTAAATTTCTATGGTCAGATGCATGTGATAAGAGCTTCCAAAAGTTAAAGACTTGTCTCACCACGGCACCTGTCTTAGCTTTGTCGTCGGGTGAAGGAGGATATGCGGTGTATTATGATGCATCGAGAGTAGGTCTTGGTTGTGTGCTTATGCAGCATGGAAGGGTGATAGCCTATGCTTCTAGACAGTTGAGGAAGCATGAGGTGAATTATCCAACACATGATCTTGAGATGGCTGAAGTTGTATTTGCCCTGAAGATATGGAGACATTACATGTATGGAGAGAAATGTAAGATTTTCACAGATCATAAGAGTTTGAAATATATATTTCAGCAAAAAGATCTAAAGTTTAGGTAAAAAAGGTGGGTCGAATTGCTTAAGGACTATGACTGTGAAATCTTGTATCATCCAGAAAAAGCTAATGTTATAGCAGATGCATTAAGCGGGAAGTCTTTGGGAAGCTTAGCCCATATACAAGTGAGTAGAAGACCATTAGTGAGAGAAGTACAAAGATTATATGATATGGAAATCAGTTTGGAATTATCAGATTCATGAGTGCTTTTGGCAAGTTTCCAAGTCAAGCTGGTTCTCATTGATCAAATTAGAGAAGCTCAAGACAAAAACCCTCAGTTGGTGAAGATAAAGAATGATGTGGGACTAGAAAAAGCTCCAGGATTTACTGTGATTGATGGCATGTTGAGATATGGTAACAGGTTATGTATTTCAGCAGTTGATGGTCTGAGGTATATGATTCTTAAGGAAGCACATCATGCCAAGTATAATGTGCATCCTGGTGCAACAAAGATGTACCATGACATTAAGAATTCATATTGGTGGAGTGGAATGAAAAGAAATGTCGCAGAATATGTAGCTAAATGTCTAACTTATCAACAAGTCAAGTTCGAGCACCAGAAACCATCGAGGCTACTCTAAGAGTTGCCATTGCCAGAATGGAAATGGGAGAGGGTAACTATGGATTTTGTGGTTGGATTGCCAAGGACTTCAAAGGTCTATGACTCAATATGGGTCATTGTGGATAGATTAACCAAGTCAGCTCACTTTTTCCCAGTCAAGATGACTTATATGGCTTCTCAGTATGCCTAGATTTATGTTGATGAGATTGTCAAACTTTATGGAGTTCCAGTTTCTATTATCTCAGATAAAGGTACTCAGTTCACCTCGAGATTTTGGCAGAAATTACAAGAATGTTTGGGTACACAGCTCGATTTCAGCACGGTTTTCCATCCGCAAACAGATGGGCAATCAGAAAGGACCATCCAAACTTTAGAAGACATGTTGAGGATGTGCATTCTAGACTTTGGAGGAAATTGGGATGCTCATTTTCCGTTGATAGAATTTTCCTACAATAATAGCTACCATTCCATGATTCAGATGTCTCCTTATGAAGCTTTGTATGGCAGGAAATGCAGATCTCCCTTGTGTTGGGATGAGGTTGGAGAAAAGTATATCGAAAGATCAGAGTTGATAAGATATACATCAAAAAAGATTCCACTAATCCGAGAGAGATTAAAGACAGCTTTTAGTTGTCAAAAGAGCTATGTCAACCCAAAGAGGAAAGACCTTCAGTTTGCTATTGGAGATCTTGTATTTTTAAAGATCTCACCAATGAAAGGAGTTCTATGGTTTGGCAAGAGAGGTAAGCTATCTCCATGGTTTATCGGACCCTTTGAGATTTTGAACAAGATTGGAGAGGTTTCATACAAGTTAGCTTCGCCTCCTAGCATGGATAGTGTGCATCCAGTGTTTCATGTATCGATGCTCCGGAAGTATGTTGCCGACCCTTCTCATATGCTACAAGTTCTGGAAGTGGATCTTCAACCAGATTTGACGTATGAAGAAATTTCAATTTCCATTGTGGACCGAATGGTTAAGAGGCTAAGGAATAAAAACATATCAATGGTTAAGGTCCTATGGAGAAATCAAGCCATGGAAGAGTGTACTTAGGAAAGTGAGTAAAGCATGCAAGACAAGTACCCCTACCTATTTCAGGTTTAAGGCAAGTTATTTATAAATTCGAGGATGAATTTATCTAAGGGGGAAAGAATGTATTACCTATCATCTTTTGTTATTTTTATTAATTGTATGTTTGTTGAATTGATTGAGGATATAAAAATATTTTGAGGAATCCAGAATTTTGTATGTAGGGAGGATTTTGTGAGGATGATTTCATGATTTTAAAGGAATAATTTGATAAAGTGTAAAACATAAAAGTTGTATATTTATATCTCATATTTAAGTCTATAAAATGGTTCTATAAAATTCTATGTATGTGAAGAGATATGCCTCCTTGACCAGAACCTGTCTGGTTCATTATTTTCTGCAAGAATCTGAAAATGTTTAATTTTTCTGGGAATGATTGAGGCTGAATGAGACAAAAGTATAAACATGATAAATGTTCCTTTGTGTGTTATATTATTGGATGTAAAATTTCAGGGGAATTGGATAAGTATAGCTCAGTTGAGAGTGGAATTAATTAGACCTGTTCAGATGATTTTAGGCAGTAAAGTCAGGGTGAAATTTAGAAATTCACCATAATTTGTGTAGATATTCTTTTGATTTGAATTTTGGATATGTTGGATCTCCAAGTATCTATTTTAAGTGACAAAAATAATTAGGGATTTTGGATATTTTTAGCTCATTTGCGAGCTTGTTTAATATGAGTTGTCGAGGAAAGGTTCCAGCTCGGTGGAATATGGCATTTGCGAGCTGACAATGCAAAGTGGCATTGCAAGCCAACAATGCAAAGTAGCACTGCGAGGCGACAATTGGAGAAGTGGGATTGTTGGGGTGGCAATTGGCGAAGAGGAGAATTAGCGAAGTGGGATTGCCGGGGTAGCAATTGGCGAAGAGGCATTGCCGAGGTGGCATATGCGAGGTGGAAATAGGCAAGGAGAGATTGGCGAAGAAGCATTGCCGAGGTGGCATATGCGAGATGGATATAGGTGAGGTGGCATATGCGAAGTGGACATGCGAAATGGGATTGGCGAAGTAGCTTTGGCGGAGTGGCATTGGCGAAGTGGCATTGCGAGCCAGCAATGTGAAGTGGCATTTGTGAGCTGGCTTATGCGAGGTGGTATTGCCAGAGTGGATTGGTGAGGCGAGCTGGCGAGGCGGATTTGAGAGGTAGTAGCCTATTTAACAAAATACCCAGTAGCTATTTTTTCACGATTTTCTTCTTCTTCTTTTCTTCGTTCTTCTTCATTTCTTCTCAAATTTGTTCCATTTATTTTCTTATGCATTAATACTCAGAATTAATGCATTATATCACTAAATTATCACATTCTAAGGCATCTACCTTTATTTTCAAAGCAAATTTTCAAGGAAATCAGTTTTGGAGAAATAAGGTAATTTCTTTTCAAATGTCATTCTCTCTTTAGATTAATAAATTCTGGTAGTTAGGATAGTTTATTATGGGTATATAGGACTTATTTCAAGCATTTAAGGCTATTAATTACAATTAATGTGGGAGAGACCAGAATTTATATATTTTCACGAATAGTGACGTGAACAGTAAATTCGTAATTAATTTCAGATTTTCTTTAAGAGATGAATTAAATTGATGTTGGGAATCAAAAATAGAAACTAAAAGATGGTTAAATTATAAGGAATCATATTATGTATTATTGATTAAGGAAAACCCTAATTTTGAATATTTGGGGAAATTTTCATAAGAGAAGAGAACTCAAGAAATTTGAGGAGATTATTGAATGAACAAGCTTTTGAGGGCAATACAAGGATAAATTTGTGTAGAGGTAAGTATGAACATTGCATATGCCTATTGTTTCTTTGAGATGACTTGTCCAAGCTTTTCTAATGTTCATATATATATGATTCACATGTTATATGATATTGTATTTCTGATATATCCATTGAAATTTTCAAGATATTCTTAAACCAAAATGACTATTTGTTTCATGTGATTACCATCTATATATATATATTATAAATGACTTGGTCAATCTTTCCTTGGATCAAGTTCATATGAAACCTATTTGTTAACTTGACTGAATTTATGTTATATGTTGATGGTCTTGTGACCAATATGTTTCTTGTGGGATTGCAACTATATGACCCAATGGATAGAATGCTCTTCCCAATGAGAGTAAATTCATTGGTCCATTGTGCACTTTGGGAACCTAGCTGAGGGGACCATGAGCTCTAGGCGTATGCCTGGCCAAGCATGCATTTGCGATAAGATAGCAAGGACTACCGATGCGCTCTGTTGTGATAGTTAACAAGGCTACTGATGCACTCTGTAGTTCTATCATGTGATTTGATAGTGCTATTCGATTGTGAGTACTTCTGTTCTTGTAAGCATAACCATGTGATGTTTTTCTTACCCATGTACTTTGGATTGACCTTTCCTTTGGATTGATATATTTCCTTTATATTGCATGTTCATATCTTACTGAGTTGAAGGCTCACTCATCTTCTGTGGATTTCAGTTGATAGTGTATCTCAAGAGGGAGCTAATATAGAAGATCGAGCTTTTTGATTCATTCCTCTAAGAAGTCTCCATTGTAATTATTTTGATATATATATATATTCATTGAATTGTATTATGGTACTGTATGTATTGGGAGTATACTCTAGAGCTCCGTAGTTAGATGTTGAGGATGATAATATTTTGATTTCTAAATTATTATGATTGGGCTACCTTTGTTCCTTAGTGATGTGGGAAGTATCTTTTGATCGGTAAGGAACAAAAGGAAATTCCTTAATGATAAACATATATATATGTATGAATGGTGATTGCATGAATCTTAGAAATCAATGTTTTAATGATAATTATATATGATGTAAATATGAAATATGCATGAGATCCAGG
>CANXYC011265632.1:0-12484 GCA_948193065.1 Aleurites moluccanus | reverse complement strand
TCAGCATTTTCATAATTAATTGGGTTATATTTGATTGTTGCATATCATTTAGGTTGTCATTTGGGTTCTACGCGGTACTGGTCGCTTATGCATCACCCGTACCCTAGGACCGTCACGACTTCCGAGATAGGTCGTGACACCATATAACAATAAATAAAGCATATTTATATCTCATATAGCTGTAGAACAATCATATGTACATATATAAAGAATAATAGAACATATTTGGAAGATGTCAAAAAAAATGCCCAGTGAGGCCCAGTTGCGCTGTTGCAACTGGCACTCGCCGTTACGGGTCCGTTTTGGGATTTTTGAGTAGTTTCTGGTTAACTAAGTTATCAAAGGATTTAGGTGGACCATGAGGTACCATTTTAAAACTTAGGCCAAGACTAGATGATTGGGCCAAGTGATGGCCCAATTGGCTTTCTGGATTTCATTTTATTGACAGACAAAGTTTAGGTCATTTTAGATCGTTTCGGATGGCTTATTTACGGGCCAATTTGTACTGTATACTATAAAATATCAAATGCTATTTTATCAGTCCTACTGACTTTTTATATGATATATGATGCAAATCATGCATGATTATACATAAGAACTCACCTTAAACACAATCATATCACTTATCCCCCAATCCAATGCTCCCAAGCCCTAGTCGGCCCGTCGTTCAATACTCCGAGCTGGAGTATTTGACGGTTCACCTATTATCACATATAACACTCCGGTAAGTTGTAAAAACATCACAAAACATGTTATTCACATAAAAACACATCAAGCATACACTGTATGCACTATAAACCTCACATTGCACAAGTCCCATTATTTTCATTCCTTTATGCTATAAATACATACTATCATCACATATGACATACATTACACATATTCATCACTTATCTATGATATCAAGAACTCATATACACCTAGTTCATCAATTCATATCAAACATACACCATATTCAAGTTTACCTTCAAAGTACTTGTATCAATCATCTTTCACACATCTAAACTTATACATTTCCATCATTTTCAACACTTAACCATATTCAAACTTTACTTTATTAATCACATTAGCCTAACACCATAAACTAATAAAGTCAATATTGTCCAACTTAAATAAAATTCATTCCATTCATCCATTTTTCAACACCAATCCATCAAATAACATATATGTGCATCAAATACATAACATTTAGGTATTTAAAACTATTAAACATTAAATCATAAAACACCATTCATTACTATCACATTCGGCCAGAGTAAGTTTTCTTCCAAATGGTTTTCTTCCAAATTAATTTCTTTCCATCATTCAACCATTAATTCATTACATACACATCAAATACACATCATTCCATCATTTAAACCTATAAAACAACAAAGTATCAAACCATCCTTAAGCACCTCAAGTTTCGGCCACTTTGTTTCTTCCTCCAAATGAATTTTTTTCAATCATTTAACCACTAATTCATGCTAAACACATCAAATAAACATCATTTGAACAAAAAGATTCATCAAAATAACACTTTGATTCAAAGTTCTTTCTATTAGGGTTTCAATCCAACTTTTGATTTTTCTTCCATCCAAAACATGTTTTTGTTACTAAATAACATCAAATAACATCTTAAGAACATAATTGAATCAAAAAAATTCCAAAAACACTTACTTTTTAACAAGTTCTTCAAAATCTTCAAAGGATTGATTTGTCACTTTTACTTATTTTTCCTTTGAATCTATGGATATAATTGTGTTTAGGATGATGGAATTAATATGTTTCCATCAAAAAATGAAAGAAAACAACAAGTTATGGTGTAGATCAATGGTGGCTGAACCATTCAAATGGAGGAGAGAGAAAATGTAGTTGGTGAATTGATGAAGATAATGAAGAATGGTGAAGAGGTGGGAAAAATCAACTTTAAATATCAAAGGCATAATCCTATACTTTGAGTTTATGATAAAAATGGTGAAACCTAGCTATCCAACCATCCATTTCTTCATCTTTTCATCCAATGGTTAGATTTAGATGAGCCTATAAGGATTCCATAGGTTTGCATATACTATATAATTCCATAATACAAAGGAAAAGACCAAAATATCCTTAGCTCAAATGAAGCTCCTCAATCGAGCAGCTTGCCGGGAATTATTTTCTACCGGGTTTAATTCTCCAACAATAATTCAAATAAACTTAATAATATCATTTTCATGTCCTTAAATTATTTTCTACCTTCAAATATAGTGTTAATTCCATAAAAATTCGAAGGGGGGTGAAATGACCATTTTGCCCCCAGTTCACCAAAAATTCAAAATTACCCAATTTTGTCCTAACAGCCTTTAAACCACTTCTATGCATACAATCACTTCATATAACATGCATATCTATCAATTTCATGCATAAACACATAACATTCACAAGTTCAAATTAAAGAAAAAATTCCCCCCTAAGTTCCCCTTTTATGGTTTAGGTTAGGTCTAAGCTAAGGTGTTACAATATCCTGCAACAAAAGGATTTGAATCTTCGCCAATGAAGATGGGTTGAGTTGTTAAAAGATTATGATTTCCAAATAATATGCCATCCAGAAAAAGCGAATGTGGTGGCTGATCCATTGAGCATAAAATCAATGGGAAGTCTAGCTCACATTGCTATTTCAAGAAAACCATTGATAGATGAAAGAGTTATTTGATAGATGAAAGAGTTATTTGACATGGGAGTTTAGTTAGAATTGGAAACCCAGGATCAAAACCAAATATGGTGTCTTTTGTGGCGACGGTCCATATTCGAACCTAAGGTAGATAGATAAGGAATAACCAAACTGAAGAAAGGAGTCGCTACTCGATTAAAGGTGTAAAATGTAGTGCATTTCCTTCCTTTAGGAAATGAGTGATGATTTTATCCCTGGATAAGCCCTAAGCCATCTTATCCAGAGATCTAGGTAAGGAAACCAAGTACGGATTGGAGAAGGTATTAGGCACCTGAGCCTGCCTGGCCATTAGTCAACTTCTCTATTTATCTAGAAATCATAGGTGAACAAACTTAGACATATCTCTAATTTATCCAACATAAGAAAGAAGGCACATCATTGAAGGAAACAATCCATATGTCAAAAAGGATAAGTTCTATCTTGGCACATGCTCAACTGTACCCCAAACCAGACCAAGCATAATTCCTAGGAAAGATTGGAGGAGTCACAAGTGATCTCACTTAAAACTCAACCTCCTTAGATAGAATTATATGAGGTATAGTTAATTATACAATCTCACAATTCCATGTCTAATGACTTCATAAAATGTTCATATTCATTGCACAATATCAATTCGCACTAGTCCTAAAGAAATGGAAAAAGAAATGAACCATCTAACTCTAACAAGAGATTTACATAATCATATCACCATATAAACATTCATCCATTCATCCATTCATCCAACATCTTAAAATAAAGAAATAGAAAGAAGAAAATTGAATTATTGAATATAATATATTAAACAAAATATTTACACCCTGGACTTTGCTTTTTTGGGCTTTAATGCATTTTAAACCCATTTAATTTTTATGCTTGAGCCTCATGGTCCTCATGTTATTTATTTTATTTACTTCATCCCCACATGGTTATCTTATAGAACCTAAATATATGTAAAATATACTTTGCAAAATAACATACTTCCTTCTCATCACATCAAAACTCATGTTTACCATATGTATGATGCAAAGCATATAACCATGTCACTTTAACCATTTGGTTTATATACAAGTAATCAAAACATGTCCAGAATAATAACTCATATACCAAATTATTCTTAAGTTAAACCACTTCTAACATCTAAGCTAATCATGGCATGTTAACCTAAAGACACATTTCATGTTTGCATGGCAACAAAGTTTGCTTTTAATCAACAATGCCTTATGCATTTTTAGGTTCGTGCTCAAATTATAAATTCATGGCATTATGTTCATTTTAAAGTCATTTTATCATGCATTCAATCATGCCATATTGTTACATCATCATAAGCATGCTAATTTTGAAGTCTAAAACCTAAACTACGCATTATGGCAACAAACATGCTAAATTAAGTTTAACTTTAGCACTTTTAACCTAGCATGCTTCTAAGTCAAATAAAAATCATCATATAGACATACAACCTAGGTTTCATACATATAATCATGGCATATAAACACTCATACAATAAGAAGAATCAAATTAACATAAAAATCAAGAAGCAAGATAAAGAAGACAAGAAAGTGCCTTCATTGCATATGGAAATGCCTATGTGGCACTACTAGGCCCGTGTGGCCCTTCTCAGTCCCGCATGAGACAAGAAAGAGCCGTGTGGCTCTTCTAAAGGGCCATATGGCCATTCAGACTTGACACCAACTTCCTACCCTATTTCAAATCTTTTTTGCATATTTTAGGGGTGATTTTCTATTCTTTTTCATCCCAAATAACCCAAAACTGATCCCTAATGATTTTAGGTGTTTTAAACTCTATCAAAATGAATTTTAGAATAAGAAACAACAATAAAATAGTAGCTTAGAATAAAAATATGAATTTCATATATAAAGGGTACTAAGCATTCTTCTTAGGTTCCTTTTAATTCTAATTAATCCAATTTTCAATTAGAAGAGTTAAATACAAATTAAACATGGATTTTTAACTCTAATTAGTTCATATTAAAATATTTTACAAAGAAGAAGATTACATAGATCTTTACCAATCCATGTGATTATGCCCAAAGAACTCACATGATTGAGATGTATAACAATAATAAAAAGGAAAAAAAGTAGTTACTCAAACCAAGACACACCAAGACTCAACAAATCACCCTCAAGCTTCATTCTTCTTATGGGTGGTTTCGAATGCCAAGAATGTTGATCGCCTGAAGAAGATTACTTGTCGTCAAGTCCTCACTTTGAATCAATTAAATATACTCCTTTTGTTAAGAACACTATCAAGAACATTCTTGATATGTTCTTAAAGGAAGTTTAGAAGAAGAAGAAATAAGTCTCAATTTTGTTCTTTTGATTCTTGAAGAAAATTATTATTTTGAATAATTTAAATGAACTTGATTGATTAATTGATTAAACAAAATCTTTAGTTTTTATAATGAAAGTGATCAAAAATTCAGTTTAGAATTTGATTAAAAAAGAGAATTATTTGTCAAGAATTCGGATGTCAAAATTTGGATCCTCCAACTAGTGAGGGTGGAGGACTATTTATAGGCTTGTCCACCTCACTTGAATAGGAAAAAATGAGTTTAAAGATTCTTATTTAGGTTTATTCAGCATTCTAAATAATAAAATATTCTTAGTTAAAACACAACTTTCAAAATAGCTTTAGGGTTGTTTGCTAACTAGGGCTCCCAAAGCTTCCTTCTTAGCTTTGTAATCCAAGTCTTCTATTTTGATTAAAATACCAAATAGAAACCTTTTCAAAAGTTAATTTGGCATGAAAATAGACCTGAAATCTCCAAAATTCGAAGAAAAAATGGATCGAGGGTGGCTTAGGCGAGCGACAATGATAGTGCATGGGCACAGATCTTTGTTGCTCGCGAAAGAGCCATGTGGCTCTTCACAAAACTGCGCAGCTCAAACAAGGGCCGTGCATCCCTATGGCTCTTGTAAGATGCCATATGCTAAAGGATGTCGCATGGGCACGACGACTTGATGTAAACGGGCCAGTCAACCTCGTGCACCCATTCTTGCTTCCAAATCGTTCGAAACGACCCAAAACTTTTCAAAAACTTTTAAAATAGTTTTTAAACTCTTTTCTACTAAAATAATTATCACATCCCAAATTTGAAACATGACAGTCCTAGGATGTAGGAATCCAGTCAACCTCGTGCACCCATTCTTGCTTCCAAATCGTTCGAAACAACCCAAAACTTTTCAAAAACTTTTAAAATAGTTTTTAAACTCTTTTCTACTAAAATAATTATCACATCCCAAATTTGAAACATGACAATCCTAGGATGTAGGAATCATTTAAGGCTACCAATACCCATAGATCCCCTGCAATAATTCATATTTATCACCTGTTACAACAATTCTATATCCAATATATTCCATACATTTTAACAGTTATAAATAATATTTACACATCATTGTATACATAACTAGCTCACTTAATTACATAACCATAAAGCTACTAGAGTTTTCAAAAGGAAGATACAAACATTGATATTTACATTATAAAAGATACATTAGTTCCACTGAAGAAGAAAACCTTGGAACAGCCTTACTCCTAACCTGAAAAAGATTAAACTAGTAAATGGGTGAGTATTTAATATTCAGTGAGTCAAATATATATTATCATATACTTAGGCTAGGTAGGTAACAATAAACAAGTTGTAAACAATGAATGGTTCAATAATTAGCACACCAAATGTCCAACTCAGGGACAATGAATATGTAAATCATGTCAATGTTAAATCAATATAGCAATGGAACATATGGATATGTAGATACAACATATAATGGTCCATGAACACAATATAATGGGCCATGAACACATTTTTATCTCATTTAATATCAAATAAGAAAACATAAGGTAGGCTAAGCCTTATGGCTAGGACATTAACCCTTCCTAGCTAGGTTTTAAATAACCATTATGTACAATACTGATGATATTTATCCGCTACCCCATCAATAAGGAAGCTTTGTCATATCAACATATAAATAGACAATAGAAAGTAATTATAGTAGCAAATAGCCAATAAAAATAATAAGGCACAATTAATAAATCAATGGGCTCATTAGTTTCTCATTAGTCAATCAATGCCAATATAGCTCAATAAACAACTGTTAAGATTATCAAATGATAGGCCAAATGCCATAAAAGTCAAATTTGGATTAAGTACAAAGGTTGAAGAAAAGGAACATTTATGCTAGCGATAATGTTACCTGCCCACGATGGAAATATTGACATTCAAATGGTAGGCCTATGAACAATGCAAAGGGTCATTTTTCCATACACATGGTATGCAACACTTAAGGATCAATTTGGTAGGGTTTTGAGATTTGTTTAACAAAACCAAAGTTTCACAAAATAAGACAACATTGCTCTCAACACAAATTACATTTAATATTCAATCATAAATCAAGGAAAGTAACTAAAAATAGGCTTGAAACTCAAGAGATAATCAAAGGAAAATAACCATATATGGTTCGGCCACTCCAAGAAATTCAGCAAAATGGATTCAAAAATTCAAGATAAGGATTTAGGCATGCATAATAACATACATAAGACTCACCAAACCTATCGATTTGACCAATTATGTTGTAGAACTCCAAATTGCTTAAAGTAGGCAATAATGGTGTTCTTCCTCTTCCTCTGATTCTACATCAATATTTCACTTTTTTTAGTATCAAATGGATATAACACCTAGGTTTAGACATAATGCATTTTAGGGTTAGGTTTTATCTATTTCAATTCCTATATGTAATTAATCATCTAACTCACCTAATTAAACATTTATACTATTAGAATAGATGGAAAAGATAATGAAATAAATATTTTACCCTTTTTCTTTGGTGGAGCCGAAACCCTAGTTAGGGTTCTTCAAGATTTCTTTCTTGTTTTACTTGACAAAATGGAGGGAGGATGGATTATTTAGGTGTGTATTCAAGTTTTCTTTAGTTTTTCCTTTAAATTTTGGAAGAAAAATGAAAGAGTAAGGAAGGGGGAGGTTCGGCTTGAATGGGAGGAGAAGAAGATGAAGGAAAAATGTGATAGAAAATGAGGAGAAATAACTATTTATATTATTTAAGTTTTAGGTAATTAGGTTTTCCTCCCCATCAGTTCAATTGTTCATATTTTGACCCCATAACTTATAACTATCTACATGTTTGTCCCACTAACACAATATTTCTTATATTTTCCAACTTATGTGTCATATCCCCACTTCGGAATATGACGATTCTAGGGAAAGGGTTAGCTTAAGGCTACCGATTCTTATAGAAACCATCATAACTTACAAATTATTGACTTATAAATTATTTACGCAATTTTTATAAAAATTTTGCCAGAGTTTCCTTTGTAAGTATAACATCTCAAGTTATCGACTTATTTAATTTTTACAATTACATAACCTGCAAGGAAACCAACACTTCTAAAATTCTACTTTATACCCTCGACTTCCATTTTTCATATCATAATTCCCTACCTTAATTAATATAACATTATCAATTAATTATGCATCAATTTAATTAAGGTTCAAATATTTCATACTAATATTAATCAAGTCATAACATAGTAATTATATATATTCCATATTATTGTCACAATTATGGAGCAACTATTGTAACACCTTACCTATAACCTAAAACTTGAACCATAAAGGGGCCAACTAAGGAAAATTTTTCTTAAATTTATTGTTATGTGATATTGTATGCTTATGCATGAAATTGAACATATGTGCATGTTTTATGATGTATTATATGAGTTAAAGAGGTTTAAAGGCTGTTAGGACGAAATCGAGAAAAATTGATTTTTGGATGAACTGGGGGGCAAAATGGTCATTTCACACCCCCTTCGAGTTTTTATGGAATTAATATCATATTTGAAGGTAGAAAAGAATATTAGGACATGAAAATGATGATATTATGTTTAAATGAATAAGTGTTGGAGAATTAAACCCGATAGAAAATAATCCCGGGCAAAGCTGCTCGATTTGGGATTTCAATTGAACTTGGGGTAGTTTAGTCTTTTCCTATGCATTATGGACTTATACAGTGTATGCAAGCCTATGGTAACATTTTAGGCTTACTTAAATCAGGCCATTGTATGAAAAGATGAAAAAATGGATGGTTGGATAGCTAGGTTTCACCATTTGTACCATAAACTCAAAACATAGGATTGCACCATTGATATTTAAAGTTGATTTTTCCCACCTCTTCACCATTCTTCATAATCTTCATCAATTCACCAAGAAAAAACTTTTCTCTCTTTTCCTTAAGGTTTCGGCCACCATTGAACACCACCAAACTTTGTTGTTTTCTTTCATTTTTTGATGGAAACATGTTAATTCCATCATCCTAAACACAATTATATCCATAGATTTAAAGGAAAAACAAGAAAAAGTGACAAATAAAAGCTTTGAAGTTTTTGAAGAACCATTTGGAAAGTAAGTGATTTTGTAATTCTTTTGGTTTAATTAGGTTCTTAAGATGTTATTTGATGTTAATTAGTAACAAAAACATATTTTGGTTGGAAGAAAACTGAAAAGTTGGAATGAAACCCTAATAGGAAGAACTATGAATCAAAGTGTTGTTTTGATGGATCTTTTTGTTCAAATGATGTTTATTTGATGTGTATAGCATGAATTAGTGGTTAAATGATTGAAACAAATTCAATTGAATGGAAAACCAAAATGGTCGAACCATATGGTGTTGAGAAATGGTTTTGAACTTTGGTGTTTTATATTTTTGAATGATGGAATGGTGTATATTTGATGCATATGTAATGAATTGATGGTTAAATGACGGAAAGAAAGTGATTTGGATAAAGAACCACCTTGGTCGAAACTTGAGGTGCTTGTGTAAGGTTTGGTGTTTGATGTTTAATAAGATTTAATGATTGAATGATATGTATTTGATATGTATATATGTTGTATAATTGAATGGTGTTGAAAAATGGATGAATGGAATGAATTCTATTTAAGTTGAACAATATTGACTTTGTTAGTTTAATATGTTAGGCTAATGTGATTAGGAAGGAAGTGTTTGAATACGGTTAAGTGATGAAAATGTATAGGTTTAGATATGTAAAAGATGATTGATATAAGTACTTGGAAGCTAAACTTGAATATGGTGTATGTTTGATATGGAGTGCTAAGTTAAGTTTATGTGAGTTCTTAATATAGTATATAAGTGATGAATATGTGAAATGTGAGTTAAATATAGTGATAGAATGTGTTTATGGCATAAAGGATTGGTAAATGTGTAAAATGTGCAAAGTGAGCTCTATAGGGTATAATGTGTATGTCTTCTGTGATTTGATGTGTATTATATGTTTTGTGATGTTTTAAAGTCTTACTGGAGTGTTATATGTGAAAACAGGTGAACTGTCAAGTACTCCAGCTCTGAGTGTTGAACGACGGGCAGAGTATGGGGCTCAAACAGTGAATTAGAGGAATAAAGGATAAATTGTGATAAAGGTGAGTCTATATATATAATCATGCATGATTTGCATCATATATGCTATAATATTTCATTTGAACTAATAAAATAGAGTTTGATACCTAAAAACACAAACAGTGCAAATTGGCCCGTAAATATGCCCACCGAAACGACCTAAAATGACCTAAACTTTGTTTGTCCATAAAATGAAATCCAGAAAGCCAATTGGGCCACCACTTGGCCTAATCTTCTAGTCTTGACCTAAGCTTTAAAACAGTACCTCATAGTCCACTTAAATCCTTTGGTAACATAGTTAACCAGAAACTACTCAAAAATCCCAAAACGGACCCGCAACGACGTGTGTCAGTTGCGGCAACGCAATTGGGCCCGCAGGGCATTTTTTTGACATTACCCAAATTTGTTCTACTATTCCTTATAAGTATATATATGATCATTCTACAGTTACATGAGTTCTATTTATGTTATATTTGATTATTATATGGAGATACACCCATATGGTATTATAACAGGACTACATCGATGGTGTAGTGAAAATTTCATCGACCGTGTGCACACTAGTGTTAATTTAATTGACCCTTGCTAGGGAGGGTGTAATATTCTCTGGTATTAATTAAATTGACCCATGCTAGGAGGGTGTAATATTCTCTAGTCGTAAAGGTTGATCCCCTTTGCGTATAGTGATTTATGCATATTATTACAGTGACTATTACAGATAATGCAATTGTACTTTAATATGTCTCAAATCTTGTTATATCATATGTGCATTGACTCATACACTGGATATTTATATGAATACTCATATGGATTATTACATGGATACATATATGAATATTGATACAGATACTTGTTATTTCCTTCACTTATGATGTAATATTGATTCTACAGGCCATATATAGGCAACCATGGTATAATGATCATCTACTGCATTTTTAGATATATAGATTCACTGAGTATTTTTATACTCACCCCCTTTAGTAGTTTATATTTTCAGGTCTGCAGTGAGGCACGTATTCCATTGGCACCTCCTATCCTCGTCGTGGAATTTTAATACTTATGACATGTAAAATTCCAATCCCAAAAGTATATGTAAATATTTGTACAGTATAGAGGTTCCATGGTATTGTAAACTAAGGAGTGGCATGTATAAATAGATGCATATATTGAGTTGTTATTGGAGATCCAGAGGGATAATTGATTTGAGTATTGATGATGATATATATATTGGAAGTGTTATTTACACATTTTACAGCTGGGCATAGTCGTATTATAGAGAAGATGCTGTCAAAATTTTTGCAGCATTATTAAGCTATTTAAGTTGATTTCATGAATTGCATGCCATATAGTACAGTTAATTGGGTTCTTCATGGTACTGGTAGCTTAGGCAACACCCATAACTTAGGACCATTGCAGTTCCTAGGTTGGGTCGTAACAACATGGCATTAGCGTTGGAAGTTTAGGAATGTACAAGATTGAAGGACCTATCTCTGGAATTTTCATAAGGAATTGCACCATCGATGGTACTGACAATGGCTTGAGAATTAAGAGTTGGCCTGCATTATACGGTGGCATCGCATCGGATATGCATTTTGAGGATATTATCATGAAAAATGTTAGCAATCCTATCATTAGAGAAAAAGTGTAGTGCCTGTGGAATAAGTGCAATCCTAAGTTAATATGAAATCAATGAGTAGAGAAAATTTTTCCAATATAATGAATACTTGCGAATAAGCATAGATGCACACATATCAACCAAATTGAAATACAAATTTGATTTCATGATCTTTCTATTATCTTTCTAGATACCTTCAAAAGTAAAGATAAGCAATGTTAGCATCAAGAAGATCAAGGGCTCTTCCTCAACTGCCGCAGCTATTCAACTCAATTGCAGCAATAGCCTTCCTTGCGAGAACGTGGAGCTGGCCGACATCAACCTCACTTACACTGGAGTTGAAGGCCCTGGAAAATCCCTTTGTGCAAATGTGAAGCCCAATCATACAGGAAAAATGTTTCGTGCTGGGTTTTAAGGACTTCGTTGTATGCAAAATATATTTTTTATTTCTCTAGGAACAATGAGGTTGAAATTTTAAGGGAGAAAATGTCTCATTTGCTCTAATCAATGTTGTTGGCATGTGGTATGATAGATTACTATTAAAAACTAATGCATCCTTGTGCAATCATTGCATCTATCTGTCACAGCCCAACTTAGGAGCCATGACGGTCCTAGGGTATGGGTGATGCTTATGCTACCAATACCACGAAGAACCCATAAATTAAACTATATGGCATGCATACACAAATAAGCTTAATATAGCTTAAGCAATACAAATAAAAACGGGCAGCATCTCCTCTATTTAAGGAGCAT
>CANXYC011265221.1:0-13872 GCA_948193065.1 Aleurites moluccanus | reverse complement strand
TTCTCAAATGACTAACTACGGAGCTCTAGAATAAACTCCCAATACATATTGTGTCATAATACCATATAATGAATATACATAATCATATTCCAAAATAGTTACAATGAAGGCTTCTTGGAAGAATGAGTCAAGAAGCTTGATTTTTTCTACTAACTCTCTCACAAGCTACACTATCACCTAAAATCCACAGAAAATGAGCGAGCTTTCAACTCAGTAAGATATGAACATGCAATAAGAAAGAAATACATATACATATATATATATATATAATCCGAAAGAAATACCAATTCAAAGAACATGGGTAAGGATCAGAATGTGACTAGGTTTAAAAGAAACAGAAGTGCTCACAATCGAATATCACTATCAAATATCATGGTAGAACTACAGAGTGCATCAGTAGCCATGCTACCTATCACAACAGAGCGCATCAGTAGGTCTTGCTACCTTATCGCAAACGCATGCTTGGCCAGGCATACGCCTAGAACTCATGGTCCCTTCGAGGAGGAACACTGGTACAGTAACCCTACCAGCTAGGTTCCCAAAGTGCACGAAGGACCAATGAATTTACTCTCATTGGGAAGAGCGTTCTATATGAGTTCATCTCACAAGAATATACTGGTCACAAGACCATCAACATATATCATAATTTCAATCAATTTTAACAAGTAATAAGCAAGTATGAATCATGTGAACTTGATCCAAGAAAATTTGACTAAGTCACTTATATTATATACATATATATATGGTAATCACATGAACAAGTGAGAAATTTCGATTTTTAGGATATCATAAATTTTCAATTAATAACTCCATGATATAATATCAAATATGCAAGAATCATATGGTTTAGCATTATGAATATTCGGTCATATTATTTCAAAGAAGTAGCAAACAAATGCAATGTTTATACTTACCTTAACACACTTTTACTCTCGAATTTCTTTTAACAGATTGCCCACAATAATCTCATCAATTTCCTTGATTTTCCTCTCCTAAGAAATTTTTTCAAATATATAAAATTAGGGTTTTCTTAAATCAATACTATTCAACATAATTTCTTAATAATTAACCATCTTAGAATTTCTATTCTTAATTCCCAATCATCAATTAATTCATCTCTTAAAGAAAAATTTGCATTTAATTCGAATTTACTGTTCATGTTACTATTCATGACAGTCCATTAATTCAGATTTCTCTAGCATTAATTATAATGTATAACCTTAAAATGCTTACAATAAATTTCTATACACTCATAATTAATTATTCTAACTGATAGACTTAATTAATCTAAAAGAATATGAAATTTGAAAAAATTTACCTTATTTCTCCAACACTGAGATTCCTGGAATAATCTACTTGAATCTGACAATTGATGCCTTATAATATGCTAATATAGACATTTAATGTATTAATTTTAAATATTAATGCCTTAGACAAGAAATGGAACTAATCTGAGAAGAATAGAAGAAGAACGAAGAAAGAAGAAAGAAAATCGCACAGAAAATCGCTACTGAACACTGGGTTAAATAGGCCACTGCCCAAAATCTCACTCGCTAGCTCTCCTCATTAACCTGCCTCGGCAATGCTACCTCGCATAAGCCAGCTCGCAATTCCCATCTCGCATTTTTCAGCTCGCCAAACTAATCCGGCAATGCCACTTCGCAAATCTAGCTCGCATGTGTCACCTCGCCAACTCTCCTCGCGAACTCTTCCTCGCATTATGCCGCCTTGGCAATACTTCTTCGCCTCTTTGCTAACTTGCTTCTCCTATCTCCCTCTTCGCCAAACTCTGCTCGCGAACTGCCACTTCGCACATTCCATCTTCGCATAATACCTCTTCGTATAATGCCACCTCGCCTTTTCCTCTTCGCCAAATCCTTCTTCGCCTAACTCCACTTCACATATGTCACCTTGTATATGCCTCTTTGCCAATTGCCACTTCGGTAATCTCACTTCGCCACTTCGCTAGCTTGCATTGCCGGCTCGCAAAATGCCACCTCGCACTTTGCCGGCTCGCAATTGTCAGGTCCTGCTGAGCTAAAACTCTTCTTCGGCAACTTATACTTAATCAGCTCGCAATTGAGCTACAAACATCCAAACTTCCTGATTTTTTTGTCACTTAAAATAAACATGCAGGAGCTCAACATATCCAAAATTCAAATCATAAAGGTAACTACACTGATCATGGTGACTTTCTAAATTCACCCAGACTCATTGCCCGAAAATCCATCCGAACAGACCTGATAAATTCCACTCTCCACTGAATTATACTTATCCAAAATTCTTGAAATTTTATAGTCAACATCATAACACATAAAGGGACATTTCTCATGTTTACACCTTTGGCTTAAACTACCTCAGTCATTCCCAGAAATTTCAAACAGACACAAATCCTGCAGAAATATTAAACCATACAAGTCCTGCTCAAGGAGACATAGCTCCTCACACATACAGAATTCAACCAAAATATTTTACAGAATTGAAGATGAAACATAAATCCACAACTCTTATGTTTTACACTTTACCAAATTATTTCTTTAAAATCAAGCATTCGGCCTCATAAAATTCTGTAGCCAAAAATTTCTGGATTCCTCAAATATTCTCAACCTTAATTAATTTAAATTCATCAATTACACAATAATTAAAATACAACAAAATGCCAGATATTACATTTGTACTAATGAGGAAGTGCACTACATGTGCCTAAAGCTTCTTTTGATTTCAGTAATTTTTTATTTTGCTCCAAATGAGATTTTAACTGTTGGCGTTATTGAATCAAACACAATTATTAAAATATTAAATATGTTTGTTAGTTAAGGGAGTAGACAAATAATTTATACATGATGAGATTTGTTCACCATTCATATAAGGGAGTTAAATTAAGAGCTAACATAGGTGCAAACTGTGAGACTCGATGTGAGGACAACTAAATACCGGAAAGGAAATACGAACTTAGGAGTTTAATATGAAGGATACTAGATATTTGAATAAAGAGGTGAGCTAAAGCGTTTGATCTAAAGGCAACTAGATACCTAAATTAGATAAGCTAGTTGGAGAATTCAATCTGTAAACAATTGGATGCCTAAATAGATAGATAAACCGAAAGCTCGATCTGAAGACTTGATAAATTAATAACCTCTATTATATAATAATTTTCTACGGTCTCTATTTGGGCCAACAGATTAAATCAATAATTTCGATAAATTAATAAGATAATATTTTTTTGAAAATTCATATATAATTATATGATCTCATGTATATTATAAATTAATAATTTATCATTAATAATTTACCAACATTGTATATATAATAGACTATTACACTTTATTAAAATATGAGCCTATTGTTACTTGTTTTTTCTTGAAATTTAAATTTAGTTGGATCTTATCTCTAATTTTTCTTATTGCATATAAAAATTCTGAAATTGAATTCTCGAATTACAATAAAAATTTGTGAAGTATTGTTGATGTTTTGAATGCATTCTCATCTCTAATTTCACTTGAGTGTATTTGATTATTGTACTTTGACTAACTTTCAAGTGAAATCTGCCAGAAATCTATTGTTGTAATTCTTTTTGAGTATATGTAAGATGTTTTTTATTATACTCACATAATACTTTACGTATCTCATCTGTCATAATTGATATTAGAACACCTTTTACATAGAAAACCATTATAACTATGAAATATATAGGAGAGATTTTAAAATGATTCATATAAAAACTATTTTAAATCTAAACAATTATACACTCATATTTTTTCTCTTTATTTAATTTATATTCAATTTACACATTTTTTTTTCAATTTTTTAATTCATTTTCAATTGATAACATATTTTTTTCCCTTTTAATTAATTTATATTGAATTTATCATATTTTGTTTCAATTCATTTAACTCGTATTGAATGGATTACAAAATTGATAAAATACAATAATTTTTTAGTTGATTAAATATTATTTTTGAATTGTAATTACTCTCTTTAACTTAATAAATTATTAATTTATCGATTAATTAATAGCTCTTATAATTAATAGAATTTACTACTTCCAACGTTATTAATTTATAGAGATTTTACTGTAGCTTCAAGTCTTTGCTGCCACAATATGTGGACTTATAGATTCCTAATAGCTTCAAGTCTTTTAAATAGTTTCAAAACTTCAAATCTTTAAAACAAATTTAAGTCTTCAATGGCTTTAAGATTTTTCATTCTTAAAGGTTTTCAAATAACTTGCCTCATTGATAATGGTATTAGAAATCATGTCTTGCATAGAGGTGGTACATAATGATGTGCCTCACGTATAAGTTTTATAGAATAATATGCATCACTGATAGAGATCTTATAATGTGCTTCACTAATAGAGGACTTAAGAAATCCTACATCGCGTAGAGGTCTTACATAATAATGTGACTCACGTAAAGGTGTTATAGAATTATATGCCTCGCTGACAGAGGACTTCATAAGAATGTGCCTTGATGATAGAGGGCTTAAGAAATCTACCTCACCTGGAGGTCTTTATATAATATGCTTCACATAAAGGACTTTAGAAATCCGTCTCACATAGAGGTTTTCAGATAATGTGCCTACCACAAAGGTCTTCAGATTATATGCATCCTCGATAAAGGTTTTTAGATATGCCTCCCATAGTGGTCTTATGATATTATATCTTGCATAGAGGACTTTAGATAATATGCCTCACATAGAGGACTTTTAAAATCCACCTCGCATAGAGATCTTCAGATGATGTGACTCGTAGATAGAGGATTTCAGATCTACCTTGCACAAAGGTTTTATATAATAATGTGTCCCATGTAGAGGTCTTACAGAATAATATGTTTCATTGATAGATGTCTTATAATGTGCCTCACTGACAGAGGAGTTAAGAAATCTTGCCTTGCATGGAGGTCCTCATGTAGAGGTTTTATAGAATAACATGCCTCACTAATAGATGTCTTATAATGTGCCTTGCTTACAGAGAACTTAAAAAATCATGCCTTGTAACAGAGATCTTACATAATAATGTGACTCATGTAAAGGTCTTATAGAATAATGTACCTCACTGATAGAGGTTTTATAATATTTCTCGCTAATAGAGGACTTAATAAATCCTACCTCACATAGAGGTCTTATATAATAATGTGCCTCACGTAATGGTCTTATAAAATAATGTATCTCGCTGATAAAGGTCTTGTAATGTGCTTTGTTGGTAGAGAATTTAAGAAATCCTACCTTGCGTAGAGGACTTATATAATAATATTCCTCATTTAGAGGTCTTATAAAATAATATGCCTCGTTGATAAAGGTCTTATAATGTATCTCGCTGAAAGAGGACTTAAGAAATCTTGTTTTGCATAAAGGTTTTACATAATAATGTTTCTCGTGTAGAGGTCTTATAGAATAATGTTTCTCATTGATAGAGGACTTAAAAATAATGTACCTCGCTGATATATGACTTAAGAAATTCGACTCATATAGAGATCTTCATATAATATGTCTTGTATAGAGGACTTTAGAATTCACCTCGTATAGAGGTCTTCAGATAATGTCTCGTTGAGAAAGGCTTTTAGAAATTTGTCTCTTGTAGAAATCTTCAAATAATCTGCCTTATTAATAAAGGACTTTAGAAATCCACCTAGCCTGAAGTCCTTTGGTGCCTTACGGACTTTCACCTAGCTAATCTAGGATTTTGGTATCTCATGGTCTTTTGCATAGTTGAAAGAGATCTTTGGTGCCTCAATGTCTTTCGCCTAGCCGAACTAGGTATTTGGTGCCTCGCGAATTTTTACCTAGCTGAACTAGGTCTTTAGTGTCTTACGGTATTTCGTCTAGTGGAACAATAACTTAGTGCCTCGCAAACTTTCTTCTAGTCGTACTAGGTCTTTCTCTTTTTTGCACGGAGTTATCGCCGGTCTTTTGCCTAAACTTATCTAGTTTTTTCTCCCTCCTATAAGGAGTTTCCTCGCGGTCTTTCACCTAGACTTATCTAGGCCTTTTTCCTCTTACAAGGAGTTGCCTTGAGGTCTTTTGCCTAGATTTATCTAAGTATTTCTACCTTTTGAAAGGAGTTGTCTCGTAATCTTTCACCTAGAGTTCACTAGGTCTTTGATGTCTTATGGACTTTCGCCTAGTCAAACTAGGCCTTTGAAACTTTGCGGTCTATTACCTAGACTTGTTTAGGTCTTTTTCATTGCCAACGGCTTGCAAAATGCTTGAGCTTATTTAAAAGTTAAAATAGAAGATGCATGAATTTATGGATGTCACAACTCGACCCTATTAGGCACATGACTAACACTAGGGAACGAGAAAGTATAAGACTTCCAGAACCCGTAGTATATCTAACTTACCACTGAATGACAAAACTGTAATATGACAACAGTAACTGTCACAAGCAAGAACTACGAGCCCACCTGTCAAACATAATCTCAATAATTTAACATCATTACTTAGCCACTCAGAACTGACATCATGCACTTAACATTATCAACTAAAAATTTCTACTTAACGAAGTAACAATAAAATTACGATCATAATTCTAGCACTAAACATAATAATGCGGAATTTTAGAGATTAAAATACAATGAAATGAATTAATTACATAATAAAATAAAATAATTTCATTGCCTGAGGAATAGAAGATAGGAATACTCAACTTAAAAACTTAATCTACGTAAGCTTAACCCGGAACCTGGGAAAAAAAAAATTTGAACATGGATGAGATTTCGATTAAATGAGCTGATATAATTTAATTTAACATGCAGGTCATTTAATAATCTACATGAAGTACCACATTACGCATATTCATCCATAAACATACATAACAACTATGATGGAAAATGTTTGTGGAATCCAACCCCATATGTGTTTTCGTTATTGTAAATGGGGAGTTGACCCCTCCGCTAGCTCACTTAAAATCTAATTATGAGGTCACGGTGAGACTAACTCAAATCAGACATCCTTATACTCTCTTATTCATGTCCAGGGAGTCACAGTGAGACCATTCTCTAACCAGACAATCCTTGAAATAATATCGTCGTCATTATCATATTATATTATGTTATATCGTTAATATTTTATGTGTTTGTGGTAGATTCTACATCATCCTATTTCCTATCGTATGCACATATATTTATATCATTTATCAATATCATAAAATATGGCATAAACATATATTATAATCCTGAATCTAATGCAATAATGATAGTTTATATATATATATATATATATTTCGTTCATTCAATGCTTAGATGCAGAGATAAATTAAAATATATCAACTCACAAACTTGATGACCATCAAATTAGTTGGCTCCCTTAGAGCACCTCCTGACAACAATAAGGAATACATCTGAAATATATGTACCATATATAAGATTTATTAGAATAATACTCAAATATTTACTCAGAAATATAAATAACGAATTTCAAGAATTTATCAAAATTTTGGCAGAATATACCCTAAAATATGACATAATCTCCTGGAACAAAAATAAAAACACTCCTAATAATCAGACCATCGGCCCAAATCCAACACGACTATATCAATTGACCCTATAACACCTAAATTTTTATATTAATTTTAAAAGTTATTTAATCACGGAATAATAATATTTTAATAATATTTAATGAATAAAAATAATATTTTTCAATTGTATAATATTTTATTATCATATAAAATAAAATAAAAAATTAGATTTATTTTTAAGATTTAACTTTTAATTATGATTTTTGATATTATTTTATTATGAAATGTAAATTATTTTATTATAAAATTCTTAATTTAGTTAGTT
Organism: Aleurites moluccanus; assembly: GCA_948193065.1. NCBI lineage: Eukaryota > Viridiplantae > Streptophyta > Magnoliopsida > Malpighiales > Euphorbiaceae > Aleurites > Aleurites moluccanus. Next base: position 6,091 of record CANXYC011265221.1, on the reverse strand, counting down.
AAATCAAATACTTTATTGTAAATTATTAGTTATTTATTAATTATTAAATTTATTACTCTAATATTTTAAATTATTTAGTGATTTTATTAGTTAATATTTAAATTAAGATTTTATTATTATTATTACACAATTATTATATTTATATTTATGTATATTTGTTTATTAAGTTAAAATTTATTATTTATTTATAGAGTATTAAAATATTTTTTAAAAAATATTTACAGAATATTCTTTAGATTTTTTAAATTATAATATTATTATATTATATTATATTATATTATATATAAATATTTATAAAATAAAAAAAGACGAAAGATTTGGAAACAGATCTTTGTCCTGCTACATATATATATATATATAAAACAAAGAAAGAAAGAAATGGAGCAAAAGAAAGGGACAGTGAAAGGAGCAAATAAATGGACGGTGAAAAAGGTTGAGTCGAGACAGTGGAGTGAGCTGAAGATGAATACAGGGGAGAGAGAGAGAGAAAGAGAGAGAATCCATCATCGGTCGACAATGGTATACATCACTACTACCCCTAGATCGGCGAGGCTCCGGCGACCTCAGAAGAGCTAACGGTGGAGAAAAATGGTGGCGCAGGGAGCCGCACATGCAATTTCTTTCTCCGGCCTATCAAGATATTTTTATTTATAGAGTATTAAATTATTTATAAAAGAATATTTACAGAATATTCTTTAAATTTTTTAAATATAAATTATATTATATTATATATATATATATTTATAAAAAAAAAAAAGATGAAAGATTTGAAAATAGATCTTATATATATATATATATATATATACAACAAAGAAAGAAAGAAATGGAGCAAAAGAAAGGGACGGTGAAAGAAACAAAGAAATAGAGCAAAAAAATGGACGGTGAAGAAAGTTGAGTCAAGACAGTGAAGTGAGCTGAAGATGAATGTAGGGAAAAGAGAGAGAGAGAGAGTCCATCATCTGTCGGCAGTGGTATACACTACCACCACCCTTAGACCGGCGAGGCTCCGGCAACCTTTGAGGAGCTAACGACGGAGGAAAATGGTAGTATAGGGAGCCACACAAGTAATTTCTTTCTCCGGCCTATCGAGATGCTTTTTCAGTCGATCCAATCAATTCTGAAGATGTTTTTTGATGATTTTAATTTTATTGGACTCCTCTTCTCTTAGACTTTCCAATGGCACCAATTTTGTCCCAATCGGAGACCGAAGCCGGGACCAAAAAATATGATACACACTTAGATTTTTGGAAAATTTTGATTCTTCAAATGTCTTCCATTGCTGTCAGTCAGAAGGTGCTCCGAGGGAGACAACTAGTTTGATGGTCGTCAAATTTGTGAGTTGATATATTTTAATTTAACTCTGCATCTATGCATCATATGTAAGTATTGTATGAATGAGAATATATATGTATTTAAGCTATCACTATTGCATTAGATTTAGAAGTATGATGTATGTTTATGTCATATTATATGATGTTGATGATATGTATATATGTGATTGCGATGAAAAATATGATGATGTAGAATCCAACTATACTAACATAAAAAATATTAACGAGATAACATGATATGATATGATGATGATGTTTATTACAGGGATTGTCTGATTAGAGAATAGTCTCATCGTGGCCCTTGGAAATGAATAAGAGAGTATAGGATGCCTAGTTTGAGTTGATCTCACTGTGGCTCCATAATTGGATTTTAAGAGAGCCAAGGGAGGGGGTCAACTCCCCATTTATGATAAAATTATTTTTCTCCTTCTTCCGGGTTGAGCTCACAAAGACTAAATTTTTAAGTTGAGTATTTTCTGCCTTTTATTTTTCAGGCATTGAAGTTATTTTATTTTGTTATGAAATTATTTCATATTCATTGTATTAAATTATTTAGAGCTTTGCATTATTATTTTAAGTATTAGATTTATGGTTATGTTCAGTTTGTTATTTGTTTAGCACAAATCTAACAATGATAATGATATATGGCTGATGATAATTCTAAGTGATAGAAATTTGATATTTTGCTCAGGTTCTGCATGACAAGCTTAATACGGGTTTTGGAAGTCTTATGCTTTTCATTTCCCTAGTGCCGGTCACGTGCCCAATTGAGTCTGGTTGTGACAGATCCTCTCCTGGATTTCCATTTCAACAAACATATTTATAACAGTCTAATTAATATCTTAATCCACCTCTACTCATTATTTCATCAAATGAAAGTCAATATTGACATCTAATTAATTCCATTTATTTAATCCACAAAATTCCATCAACTATATACAATCTCAAAAATATTAATTCAATACTAATATCAATCAACAATCAAATCCATAGAATAATTAATTTAATAATTATCCTTTGATTTACTATATCTCAAAATAAACTCTCAACATATTCCAATTCAATTCAAACATTTAATTCGTCATTCTAAATACACCAGAAATAATAATAATAGCGAGTAATCCATTTACTGACACTAAATTAAAATAATACTTTGTAAATAATTATTCACTAAACTCCAAATAAATAACCATATTAAAATTAATATTTACATCTAATTGTCTTAAAAATATTTAGAATAATATCATTATCAAAACATTTTTCTCTCATTAATCAATTTATCAAACTTCAATAATTATCTTAATTTAATCTCTTTATAACTTTAATTTAATTACCCATTTTATTAAATTACTTCACATATAATTTAACCTTTAAGTATCTAAATTCAACAAATATCGTCTGCCTAATTTCTATAATAATTTCCAAATCAATATAATAAATTCATTTTAATTCTTACATTCAAAAAAAATATAGTTCCTGATAATTTACTATCTGAAAATTCTAAAACCAATGTCAAACTCAATATTTTTTCATAATTCCCATCCAAATAATTTTTATAATAATTCTAAATAATCTAAAATAATTTATCTTAATTTATCCATTCAAAATAAATACAGTTATTAAATTTTAACTGTCTAAATTCTCCAATATCAATATAAATATTTAATCATTTTCATAAAATTACCTCCAAATATACTCCGGATAATTAATAAATAATTTTAGAATAATTTAAAATCTACTTACTTGAAATTTGTTAAAAATTTACATATGTTCCATATTTTTCAGTCACGACTTCGGTCTCCGATTAGTGCAAAATTAGTGCCATCGAAAAACTTACGAAAAATGGAATCCAAAGAAACTCATATTGGCTAAAAAAATATAGCTGGAATTAGCCAGATCGGCCAAAAATATATTTTCACTGATCGAAAATAGATATAGCGTGTGTACTATCGTGGACCGTCGGAATCCGCCATGATTGGGTTGCTTGATGTCGCTAGCCTCTGCTGGTCATGCCGGTACCACACACGACAAGAGATGATGGCCGGAGGTTGAGTTTCTGTTGAGTTTGTTCTCATTCCACTGTCCCTTTCTTCGTTCCATTTCTTTATTCCCTTTCTTCTTTCGTTATATATATATATATAATTTAATAATATTATAATTTAAAAATTTAAAGAATATTTTGTAAATATTCTTTCAATAATAATTTAATATTCTACAAATAAATAATAAATTTAACTAAATAAATATATATACATGAATATAAATATAATAATTATGTAATAATAATAATAATATCTTAATTTAAATATTAAAATAATTAATAAATAATTAATAATTTACAATAAAATATTTGATTTAACTAACTAAATTAAGAATTTTATAATTAAATAATTTACAATTCATAATATAATAAAACAATACCAAAATTCATAATTAAAAGTCAAATCTTAAAAATTTAATTTTTTCTTTACTATATATGATAATAAAATATTATATAATTAAAAAATAATTTTATATTCATTAAATATTATTAAAATACTATTACTCCTTGAATAAATGACATTTAAAATTAATATAAAAATTTGGGTGTTGCAATGGAGCTTGACTTGTAAGCTTGACAAGCTTGAAGGGTGAACCTAAGTAGCTTGAATCGATAAGCTTAGGAGCTCAAACAATGAGTTTGAGGAGCTCGATGGTGAGTTTGAAGAGCTCAAACGAGAACTGAGGAGCTCGAATAGGGATGACAATGGATTGGGTTTGGAGCAAATTTTGATATACTTACACCTTATTCATCTTGTATTAGGACAGGGCAAAGATATCGAATAATCACTTATTTTTTAAGAATAAAAATATATATATTTATATAAAACTTACATTTTTATAAGAAAATATATATATATATATATGGAATGGGTATGTCAATACCCACCTTGCCCATGGGACAGGTTTTATCCGCCCTATTAAGATTGAGTTAAGCAAGTACCCATTAGAGCAGGTCAAATGTAATATATATATATATATATATATATATATATGATTGTGGATAAATTAATGTTTTGAGAAATTCAGAATTTGTATTCAAGAAGGATTTTGTGAGGCAGATTTCATGATTTTAAGGAATAATTTGGAAAAGTGTAGTATGTGTGAGGAGATATGCCTCCTCGACCAGAATCTGTCTGGTTCACGATTTTCTGTAAGAAATCTAAGAATATTTATTTTTCTGGGAATGTTTGAGGCTGAATGAGTTAAAAGTGTAAACATGAGTAATGTTTATTTATGTTTTATATTGTGGACTATAAAATTTCAGGGAAATTGGATAAGTATAGCTCAGTTGAGATTGAAATTAATCAGACCTGTTCAGATGATTTTGGACAGTAAAATCAGGGTTAAATTTAGAAATTCATCATAGTTTGTGTAGATCTTCTTTTGATTTAAATTTTGGATATGTTGGATCCCTGAGTGTCTGTTTTAAGTGACAAAAAGAATCAGAGAGTTTGAATGTCTATAGCTCATTTTCGAGCTAGTTTAGTATGAGTTGACGAGGAAGGGGTTTCAGCTCGACAGAATCTGCTATATATGCGAAGTGGCATTGAGAGCTGGCATATGCGAAGTGGCAATGCGGGCTGACATATGCGAAGTGGCAATGCGGACTGGCATATGCGAAGTGGCATTGCAGACTAATATATGCGAAGTGGCATTACGAGCCGGCAAATGCGAAGTGGCATTTGCGAGCCGGCAATGCCAATTGGCAATTGGCGAAGAGGAGAATTGGCGAAGTGGAGAATTGGCAAAGTGGGATTGCCGAGGTGGCAATTGGCGAAGCATAGAATTGGCAAAGTGGAGAATTGGCAAAGTGGGATTGCCAAGGCAACAATTGACTAAGCAGAGAATTGGCGAAGCGGGATTGCCGAGGCGGCAATTGGCGAAGCAGAGAATTGGCGAAGTGGGATTGCGAAGTGGCATTTGGCGAAGGGATATTCACGAAGTAGAGAATTGGCGAAGTGGAATTGGTGAAGTGGCATTGCCGGAGCGGATCTGCGAGACGAGTTTGGCGAAGTAGGATTAGAGAGGCAGTGGCCTATTTAACCAGAGAGGCAGTAGCTATGTTTCACGATGATTTCTCTTTTCTTTTTCTTCGTTCTTCTTCATTTCTTCTCATATCTTTCTCAAATCAGTCTCATTTGATTCCTAATGCATTAATACTCAGAATTAATGTATTAGATCATTAAATTAGAGCATTCTAAGGCTGTGTTTCTCATTTTTAAGTTAGATTCTTCAAGAACTCAGTTTTGGAAAAATAAGGTAATTTTCTCCAAATTTTATTTTATCTTTAGATTAAGAATTTATGATAATTAAAATAGTTATTTATAAGTTTATAGAGTTTATTATAAGTGATTAAGACTATTAATTTTAATTAATATGGAAGATATCAAAATTTATGAAATTTGATGAATAGTGACATGAATAGTAAGTACGTTTTGAATTTCAGATTTTTCTTTAAGGAATAAATTAAATTGATGTTAGGAAACTATAATAGAGACTATAAGATGGTTAAATTGTCACAGCCCAACTTAGGAGCCATGACGGTCCTAGGGTACGGGTGATGCATATGCTACCAATACCACGAAGAACCCATAAATAAAACTATATGGCATGCATACACAAATAAGCTTAATATAGCTTGAGCAAAACAAATAAAAACGGGCAGCATCTCCTCTCTTTAAGGAGCATGCCCTGGCTAAAAACATATAATAAAACAC
>CANXYC011264916.1:0-32651 GCA_948193065.1 Aleurites moluccanus | reverse complement strand
AGATAAACCTGATAATAAATCGGATGAAGAATGGGCATTTGAGCATGAGTAAGTGTGTGGCTTTATTCGACAATTTGTTGATGATAATGTGTATAATCACATTTGCAATGAAACTCATGCAAGAACACTGTGGAATAAATTAGAGGAGCTTTACGCTGCAAAATCCGGCAACAACAAATGGTTTTATTTAACAAAGTTGATGCAGATGAAATACCGAGAAGGTACTTCTATAGCTGATCACTTGAATGAAATACAAGGGATCGTGGATCAATTATCAGGAATGGGCATAAAATTTGATGACGAGGTGTTTGGTCTCATGATGCTTGCCTCTCTACCAGAGTTATGGGAGATTTTGAAGATTTCACTTACAAATACTACACCACATGGTGTAATTAGCAAAGAATCAATAAAGAATGGAATTTTGAATGAAGAGATGAGACGTAGATCGTAGGGTTCCTCTTCATCTCAGTCAGATGTCTTTGCTATAGATTTCAGAGGGAGGAGTGAAACTTGAAGTTCAAAGCAAAGAGACAAAAGTAGAGGAAAGTCAAATAAATATGCCAATATTGAGTGCCATCATTGCAAGAAAAAGGGTCACATCAAGAAGTTCTGTCGGAAGTTTAAGAAAGAACAGTCGAAGAACAAAGATGTGAAGAAAGATGACAGCAGTGATGATGAACATGTCAATGTTATTGGTGAATTCCACATTGTTTGTGATGAAGATACCATTAATCTTGCATCCTAAGAGACTAGTTGGGTAATTGACAGCGGTGCCACAGTTCATGCGACATCTAAAAAAGAATTATTCTCATCCTATAAATCAGTAAAGTCTGATGTTATCAAAATGACAAACATAAAATTTGCAAAAATTGCTGATATAAGAGATGTTTTCCTAGAGATGGAGAATGGCATGAGATTAGTCTTGAAAGATGTTAACCATGTTCCGGAGATGGGCTTAAATTTAATTGTTGTTGGCACACTTGATGATGAAGGTTATTGTAGTACCTTTGAGAATGGTCAATGGAAACTCACTAGAGACTCCTTGGTGGTGGCCAAAGGACAAAAGCACACAAAGCTGTATTTGACGCAAGTAAAACTCTCCAAAGATGTTGTGAATGTAATAGAAAATGACAGTACAGTTGAATTGTGGCATAGAAGGCTTGGTCATACGAGCGAGAAAGGGATGACCTATCTCGTTAAAAGGAATGTACTATCTAAAATGGATCAGGTGCATTTGAAGAAATGTGTTGATTGTTTGGTAGGAAAGCAAAATAGAGTTGCTTTCAAAACTTTTCCTCCTTCCAGAGTAAAGGATGTGTTGGATCTGGTACACTCAGATTTATGTGGGTCAATGCCAAGGTCACTTGGTGGTTCTCTATACTTTGTAACTTTCATTGATGATCATTCCAGGGAGACATGGGCATATACCTTGAAAACAAAAGACGATGAGTTAAATGTTTTCAAGCAATTTCATGTCTTTGTTAAACGACAGACCAGCAAGAAGCTAAAATGCATCCGGACTGATAATGGTGGAGAATACACTGGATCATTTGATGCTTATTGTAAAGAGCATGGTATTCGGCATCAAACGACAACACCAAAAATACCGCAGTTGAATGGTTTAGCTGAGAGGATGAACAAAACTTTAATGGAGAGAGTTAGATACTTACTCTCACATTCAAAGTTGCCTAAAATGTTTTGAGGTGAAGCATTACTTATAGCAGTATATATACTGAACCTTTCACTTTATGTTCCTCTTCAGTCTGATACTCCGGAAAGAGTATGGTCAGGAAAAGATGTTTCCTATGATCATCTATGGGTGTTTGGTTGCAAAGCCTTTATGTATATTCCAAAGGATGAAAGATCCAAGCTTGATGCTAAGACGCGACAGTGTATATTCATAGGCTATGGTTAAGATCAACTTGGCTATAAATTCTATGATACAATCCAAAAGAAACTTGTTAGAAGTCGTGATGATGTGTTTATGGAAGACCAAACAATTGAAGACATAGATAAGGCTGAGAAGAATGTTTCAAGTTCTGATGATGAATTGAAGCTAGTTCCTCCAATACCGGTGCAAAGACAAGTTAGAGAAGAAAATGATCAGCTAAATTTAGAAGAAGCAAATGCTCCCATTGATACTGAATCAGATGATGATGATGTTCATGATCAACCACCAACACCAGAGGTTTCTCTAGTACCACTAAGGAGGTCTAATAGAATCAGACAATCATCTATTAAATATCCTGGTGATTAGTATGTGTTACTAACTGAGGAGGGAGAACCAAAATATTTGGAAGAAGCCATGTCATGACAATCAAAATTACAAAAATGTATTGCTTTATCCACTACTGAAGCAGAATTTATTGCGGCAACAGAAGCGAGTAAGGAATTATTATAGATGAAGAAGTTCTTAGATGAATTGGGTTTTCATCAGGATAAATATCAACTATTTTGTGATAGTCAAAGTGCTATCCACCTTAGTAAGAATTCATCCTTTCATTTGAGATCAAAGCACAATAATGTGAGATATTACTGGATAGGGGATGTATTAGAGAAAAAGCAGTTACAGCTTGAGAAAATTCATATAGAAGAGAATGAATCAGATATGTTAACAAAGATTCTACCAAAACAAAAGTTTGAATTTTGTCGCTTGGCTGCAGGAATGGTTGAGCCCCCATGTAGTCGGGAGGAGAAGAATTGTTGGATCCCTTTACATGGAGTCCACTTATTATTATAAAAAAAAAAAATTAGAAAGTCAAAAATTGCAAGCACCGAATTTGGTGCATTAATTTGGCTACTCAACTCTCAACCAATTTTGGTTGAAAAATTTTGCTCTTTACATGGCTATGAATAGCCATGCAAAGAAGGGCACAAGAAGCAAAAAAAAATGAGAAGAGTGAAAGAGAGAGAGTGGGAGAGCTAGAGCAAAAAGCTCTAAAGAAAAAAAAAATCTTGAGTGAATTTTGTGAGTTAATTTTAGAAAATAATTCCCAATATTGTGAGTAATAAAATAGTGAGAGAATTTTATTTTTGGATATTTTTGGAAAATACTTTGAATGCCACTATTTTGGATAGATCTCAAATTACTGTATTATTCCTTTAGTATTATTATAAGAAATACTCTCTCTGTATATTTACTAATTTTATTGGTGAAAGATTTATTTAGAGCTCGGTCCATGAACGTAGCCAAAAGGGTAAATCACGTTACATCTGTTGTGCTATTTTATTTATTATTTTCTGTAATATTATATTATTTCACTAAAATTGTTATGATATATTGTGCAATTAATTGTTCGAGATATAATTCTGTCTAAAAAAATTGAATTTTAAGTGAGATTGATTGTGACTCTTCCAATTTTTTTTTAAAATTATTATTATTATAATTTTTATATAATTATTCATACATTATAATTATAATTTATCCCGCATTATCGTCATATGTAAATGATCCTACGAAGGCCCTATTGTCCATGCTAATAAAGATTTAAGAGACAAACAATGAATTGACTTTATTGGTCCATTATTGTTTATCCAATTAGTACAAAGATTCAATATATCTCGCAAAACCATCACCGCTTCATTTATTTCTGTTACAAAATAATTCTCTGTAACGAAATAATCACTTGTATTTTTAATAATAAAGATAATTACTCAATTGTTAGTTTGTTATTAGTCTCTCCTAAATAATAGACAATTAAAAATTTATTTAAAAATAGACCTAATGATTAAAAAAAAATCTTAAACTTTATTTTTATTTTTAAATTTTATCATCAATTTTAATTTTTATCAATTAAATGATCAAACTAATTAAAATGATACAATATTATACATAAATCATGACAATTTATTTATTTTTTACTTGATATTGGAGGTTAGCATCAATATATTAATAATATAAATATAAACATAAATTTATTCTCAAATCATAATTATATTTACCAATAAATGACCATTAACCATATAAATGTGAAAAGTCTACTATGAAGAATGGAAGTCCACTCGTTGACGGAGTTAGTGATATTCTTGAATGGTTTAGGAGCCATTGATGAATGGATATAAAGAAAATAGAGCAAATAAAGAAAAACTCGTGATTTTTGAGAAAATGAGAATAAAACTGACAGAGAGAAATTTGCAGAGAGAAACTAGAGAGCAGCAGATGAAGAAAATAAAAATAGAAGAGAAAGAAATTGAGAGTGAATAGGGGCTAAATTGAGAGTGAATAAGGAGCTATTTAAATTTCAAATCCCTTGGTAACTGCCACTATTTTGTAGCCACAAAACCCTAAATGCATTGATTACATTTTTTTGGAAGCATCATTGAAATGCCATTTATTCGTGGCTTTAAATGCGATTCATGGAAAAAAAACTCCTGCAAATGTGCCTTCAAAATAACACGATGTTAGTTAACATTGTACGAAGGATCACATGCTTTCATAATTTGCAAGGTAACCTCTTGATTACCTCGATTGAAAGTTTACCTCATTCAAGTTGTTTAGGCTCGATTTGAAGCGGTATAACCTCTCAAAGACAGTATCAATTTAGAATTTACACTTTCTGCGACTAATGTCAATCTCATCCCAGCAGATTAAGGAAACTTTTGATGAGAAATAAATATAACTTTCATTTTTGGATCTTAACGCGAAATTAAGTTAAAACCTCAAGAGAACATAAATAAACTTAAGAGACTTATAAGGAAATATCCCTAATAATAATTTGTGATGAGGACCCCTAAAACTCCTTTAGAATGAGACACCTTGGCCAAGATGCTTCTTTAGATTGAGCCCCTTTATGAAATCCTTACTCCTTATTTCAAGCCAATCTCAACAAACAAGCTAAAGGTTTTTACATGCTTAATCATTGCATGGTGCATGATCATCAATGTTCAGAACTCAAAATACCTTAAGTACTGAGATATTAAGATAAGACAAACCACTTGATTCTGACACTCAGTCAAGACACAATCTTGACTAAGCCCATTAGATATCAATGAGAAGGAAACACTTGTGTACCAACCAACATATTTTCATGCTATTACATATGGTGTAAAATAAGTATTCTCACATCTCACTATTCTTAATTTTATTCTATAACTTTTTATCTCATTTTCTCATTATAATATTTTCTCAAGGTAGATGATTTTCTTCCTTGAAAATTCTAATAATCAAATTATCGATTTAAGTATCGGAGAGATTTTACTTAGTTCAAGTTTAACACTTTAATATTTTTTCACTCATTTTACATGTCTAAAATTTATAATAAACCAAAGACCAAATATAAAATTGATAGTCACATCTTTTTGAAGATCTTTATATATATATATATATATATACTTTAATGTTTTTCTTTTAATTTTACAATTATAAAAAATTTTAAATTTTTATTAATAAATTTGACACCAACTAAAATTCTAACTCAAGATTTTTCAAGTTTAAAGATAACTCAAGTATCAATCTCTAAATTTCAATAATTATTATAGCCACTTTTATTTGCAACGTGAGTTTATGTGCATAAATGATAAATCACAACATGATCTACCGATACTCGATAGAGAAAGAGAGTACCTACAATAGTGGATGCCAACATTCCAGCTGTGATTAATGAAATTTTAAGGAAAAATTTGATAGTGGAGACTACAAAATAAAAGATCTCAAGCAATATTACTATTCTTAACCAACTTTGTCTTTCCAATGAAGATTTTGATTATCAACCTAGTAATATTATCAATTATGTACACATATTTTTGGGTAGTATATATAGATTAAATTAAATTAAGGTTCCATCATTTAAAATTAACCATCATTCAAAATTATGTAGGAAAATTCTTATATACACTAATTTAAAATTAGACGTAAAATTATTATCTTTTTTTATAATAATAAAATAATTATTTTATTGAATAATAAATTTATAATCACAAAGTTTTGGAACATATATTAATGTATTATACATAATAAATATGTCTCAAATTTATGAATTATAAATTGTATAAAAAGTAAAAAAAAAAAATATTAATTAATTTCACGTAATTAATTTAGCAAAAAATTAGCTATTAATCACATGGAATTAATAAAATTATATTACATGTAGTTAATATTTATTTTTGGGCAGGGGGTTGAAAAAATCAAGAACCATACATATATACATGTGACACGAACGTGATTGATGTGCACTCTAAATATACATTTTCCAAGAAAATATTGTTGAAATAAAATTCATTTTATATTATTTGATTGCAATATTAAAAATCATTCGAAAATTAATTTGTGGTTGTTTAGTGTATATTGGAAAATATAATTTTTTATTTTTATTTTTAAGACAATATATAGAGATGTAAAATCTTTTAAAAAATATTTATTTATCATTAACTATTTTCATAAAAAAAAAATTGATAAAATATGGTTCGGGGTCATTGTTGGTGGCTAAAGTGACCATAAATAACCTATAGTATGCTATGTGTTAATAATATATTCGCTTTAAAAATAGATTTTTTATGAGTTTGTCAAAGTTTTTCCCATATTTAAATATATTATTATGTATATTAAGTGCACAGATTTAAATATATATATATAACAAGATTTAAGTGTACATATTTATCTTATACTCTCGAATAATAAAATATTTTAAATAATATAATTTTTTTTTATTTTGTTTTAAGTGTATGCTAGAAATATCTATCTTAATCAAAATGAAAAATTGTCCACATTAATTGGATCTTGTTCTTTTTTTCATTGCACATATATATGAAAGAATTAGGCAACAGTAGCTTTCAAATTGACCACTATTAATTTTATTGCAATTTTCCTACTCCATTATCTCTTTTTTTTTTTTTTCTCCACAAAAGATAATACACAGATCTGAATTCTGATGTACTATATATAATTTTTAATTTTCTATGTTAATTTTTTCTTCAAATCTCAAATTATTATTATTATTATTTTGTAAAATATTGGAATAATATAACTATATAAATATATAGAGTTTGAGTAAATTTTTTTGGAAGGACTTGACTTGATATTTTAAATTGCATATATAGAGAATCATGACGATCCTAGGATAAGGGTGATGCTTATGCTATCAATATCACGAAGAACCCATAAACTATATTATATGACATGCATACACAAATAAGTATTATAACTTAAACAATCAGAGAAAAATCGGGCAGCATCTCTTTTGTATAAGAAAGATACCCTGCTGCTAAAAACACAATACAAACACTTCAATATGAATCACATCCATCTCAAGCAATCAGGATTCTTCTGGATCTCCACAATATCTCAAATACATCAACACATCAATTACTCAATTTATATTGATATCCTTTTTCACATTTTCAATATTTAAATTATATTTTTAACATCAATTTGAGTTCTACATATTAATATCTATGTAATTTTGTGAGTAAAAAAATCAAGTACTTGTCTATTTAAAAGAGTGTGGCTTTAATGTATTCTAACAAAAAGTAAAACTCATCCCTTAAATGCTAGTTATTAAGAAAGAGGGTGTCTTAAATCAAATATTTAAAGTTAATATCCAGTTAATGTGGGAATTGTAGTATGCCCCTCGCAACATACCGTCATATTTTATACTCCATTTACAAGTATTGCTAAGTGTGTATCAATGGAGTCCTCTGTATATAATATATGTTGTCGTATATTTGGTAATTTGGGTTACAGCTGTGAAGAATCTGGCAAAAATGGTGATAGCGTCTAGAAAATGTCAAATACTACCAGACAAATAGGTCCAAATAATCAAAATAATTCATGTATTTGGAGAGTCCTGGCATGGTTCACGAGCATGCCGCACCAATTTAACTTCTAGCCTAACATGTGGGTTCATATTCGGTAGTACACTTTGTTAGAAGTTCTTGTTAAAATATTCAAATAGATCATATTAGCTAATAAATAGTACTACCTTAAACCTTTACTTTCATCTAGACTTGACAATAGGTGGGATTTCGATTCGTGAAAAAAATTTACTGGGTGGATGAATTAGACTGGTAAAAAATTTAATACTTTTAGATTATAGATCTGAGCAATGAACAAATCTAGTACCATCTTTTGTTATCTCCTTTCTTTGTTTAAAAAAAAAAAAAATCAAAATTTCACTTAAAAAAAATTAAAAAAGAAAAAGAAAATATATTAAATTAAATTAAATTCCTAAAATTAAAATTAAATAAATAAAAATATTTTTTATTTATTTTAATATTAAATTAAATATACAAAAAATAAAACAAAACAATAAAAGCAAAAAAGTAGGGACATTTTTGGAATTTATTATATTTACTTTTTATTATTAATCTATTTTTAATTTTTCTGTAAATATTTAATTGGAAAATATTTTTCTGTATATTTTAAATATTCAATTATTGATTAAATGAGAAAAGAAAAAAAAAATTAAAGAAAAAAAAAAGTATTTTAATTAAGGAGAGCGGCATTTTAAAAATTGAATTTTAATTTCTTTTTATTTTTAATTTTTGACTAAAAATATAAAAAATTATATAAAATAATTAAATTATATGATATAATTAAAATATAAAAATTAACTAGTTAATTTTTCAAACAATAAAAATGCAATTATTAATTAAGTAAAGTTGTAACGGCATCGGTGGGTACAATGCAACATTGATATGAGAATTTAGCTGGGCTGACAGCAGCAACAAGCCTGCAACCAACAACTAGTTATCCATGGACCATGGCAAGTTAGAGAAAGCTCACTTGACCCAGCCATTTGAAAATAAATGGCCGAAATGGGCCCAAGGGCTCAACCATCGTACAATCCATGCCTCTGGTGATCCATTATGAAAATATTACAACTACATGTAACTTAGTAATGGTGTTAAAATCATGTCAACAACAATAAGATCCAAACTTAATTGTCTTTTGGAATTTAATTAATTAACAAAAAAAGAAAAATTACAATTACATACTAAAACTTAACCTAATGGTAAATGCATATATACCATAATACTCATGTTCAATTTCCCTCACTCATGCTAAAAAAAATGAAAAAACATCATAGAATTTTAAGGTTATTGTATTTCATTTATTGAACTCTTTATTTTTTATTTCTACACATTAATCCTTTAAAGCGAAATGAATGAGAAATTAGTTTGTGACGAGGAATAAATATGAAAGTTAAATATTAGGTCTCCTGCTTTTTAAATCAAACTTTATATGGATGAGTTTTATAGGCTTGGATTAAGATAGCAAATATTTAAAGAGACTGTAACTCGATGATTGCACTCTAAAATTTAAGATTAGAGACATTATTTATATAAAATACCTTTGAGTTTGAATTATTGATAGAGGCACATAGTTTGATTTATCGTCTCAACAACACCTCAAACAATCTCCAGAGGTCGAGTCTCATAAAGATTATTCACTTTAAATTCAATTAATTTATCAGGTTTTTTCAGATAAAATTTTTTAATAGGTCTTCACTTTAAAGAAAGATAAATCATATAAAAAAAAGTGTTAGTGGAAAAGACATCAAATACATTACTTTTTCATTATACTCAAGTATAGACTAATACAAAAAATATTATTTGTCTTATCAATTCAGGTTTTGTCTATTTTTATTTACGGGTTTAGTTGAACCACTACAAAAAGAAAAATTATATACTCCTACAAATAAGTTTTTTTAATTAAAAAATATATTCTATCAAGATTAATCATTTTATTTTTTAAAATTTTTATGCGATTAAACGATTAATTTGAGCATTCAGGAAATCTTGATAAATTCAGAATTAACATTTTGATGTTAGTCATTGATCTTGCAAGTTCAATTTTACATAAAAGAGATCAATTATTCTTCTTTGAAGATTTATTGAGCACAAGTTTGTAAACCCAAAATACTTATTAATGTTATTAAACTTAAACCCAATAATATGTGCCTCAAGCATCGAATAATTTGATTTATGCTCATGGACCACAAAAAATCAAGTTGATCATCAAAACAAAAAGAGAAAAAAAATAAATCAAGTTGATGAGATACTAATTAGATATCACAAACTCTCCCTCTCTCTAATTTATTGCTTCGTAGAAATTTACTACATTTTCAGTACAATCCGTAATTCAAAGCTTTATATAGCTTGAATCTTGAAGTAATTAGCTGTTTTTGTCAATGTATATAGTTGCTTAATAAAAAATTTCAGTTTCAAAAAAAAAATAAAATCTTGAAGTAATTAGTAATATAAGTAAATGCTAATTAACCTAATAAAGATACTATCATCTAGAAACTTAAAATCTCAAATCAAAACTCATTCATTGAATTAATGAAAATTTGAAGACCCGATTATGTGTATAATGTGGATAACCATAAATAAAATATATTCTCAAAATCCTACCTAAAAGGGGAAAAGATAATTTGGAGTAAAAAGAGAAAGCATAGTCTATTATTTATGAATGAGAAAACAAGGAAGATGACTAGAAGCATCTTTGGACTTTGCCCAACTTTTGCCTAGAATAATCGAATTCCATTGCTCTAACCAGGATTTTGATTTAAGGGCCAACAACATAAACGGATGCAGAAAATTTAAAAATAGAGGGCACTCTTCATTCAAGAACATACCAAAAAAAATAAATAATAATAATAATAAAATAAATTTATTAAAAAATATAAAAATAATAAAAAATAACATACATATATTTCAATTAGAAATAATTAAAAATTATTACGATATTATTAAAAAAGAAAATAAAAAAATTATGAAAGAAAATGAAGAAAATTGAAAGAAAAGAAAAGAAAATTGAAAAGAAAATAGAAGAAAAAATAAACAAATTGAACAAAATAAAACTAAATAGTATTTTATTAAAGATTAAAGAGTTAATTTTTTTAAAATATAAGGACTACTTAAATAATTTCATTAAATTTTAAGAATTAAATATAATTTTACCTAAAAAATTTTAAAAATTGAGAGGGTTGGTGCCCCTTAGTTTCAATTATATCCATCGTGGCTAACAATAAATTTACACAAAAAGAAAAATTTGTGCAAAAAAAATTGAGATAAATAAACTAATTAAATATTTAAATACTTCAAAAAATAGCATTAATAAACATCTTTTGCCAAAAAAAATTTATAATTACTATTTACGATTCTTCATTTCTTGATGTAGCAATTATCTAATTATAACAATTACTCAAAATTTCTTTTCATTTGATTAATTTTAAAAATTTTAAATTTAAATTATAGATTAGTAAAGTATACAAATATTGACATTAAAAATATATAAAAAGATAAAAATAAAATAAATTGCAAGATAAATTAATTATTTATTTCTAACTCTGTATCAAAATATTTGAAAGAGAAAAGAATATTGTCTCTATAGATTTTTTTTTTTAATAGCAGTGTAGAGTTTATTTCATGAATGGAGAAAGATTTTGATTAGTTTCTCATTTTCTTATTTTTGTCTCTTATTGTTTAACTTCATATACAAAAGTCTTTTTTTATAGAAAAAAAAAATATTCCTCATTTTTAGCTAATTATTATTCAATATATTTCGACTGTTATAAAAATGATAAAAAGGTAAATTAATCCAAATTCTCAAAGCAAAAGACAATAATAAGATGGAAAAACTATTGTTTTAAAGGGAATAGACAATCAAGACTATTTACGATAAATATAAATATATAAAAATAATATTTTTTGTTAAAAATAAAATAAAATTAAGGTGGGGAATTGTCCACCTTTAACCACCACCTACTCCGTGTTGTCACCACTGACTCAACTCCTCTTGATTACTACATCTCCACTAGAATATATCATATTGTACCCACCAAAACCAATAAGGCTGGGAAAAACAACATTTATGCCTGTCCAAAAGAAAATTTGACCAATCAATTCAAAACCAAGAAAATATTTCTATGTTTCTTTTTTTATTTTTTTAGAGAGAGAGCATCCTCACTGACATGTACCACGAACAACCAATCTAACGGACAATGTTACTTCACTTATCATTACAGCTTTTTAATATATATTTATTTAGTCGAGACATTTAATGTTGATCATAGTTTCATTTTCTTTAAAGATTTTTTTATGTAATCAATTTCAAGTATATATATATATATATATTCTTCTAAAATATATATATATATATATATATATTCTTCTAAAAGGTCTGGATCAGTACTTCTAATTAATATTCTGACATTCTTCATGCAGGCCATTAAATAGTATGGAACAAATTTTGCATTACATTCACTCTATATTTTTTTATTTTATAGCCTCCAATTAATCTCATCCATTTTCAACAATATTAGAATTTTTATTATCTCTTAATCTCATCTAATAGAATTTGTGATTTTTTTCAGTAAAAATTTCAAATCATTAATTTATTTTCCTTATAAATTTTATAGTTAATTATGGGCAACTCTCCTCTAACTCTATTTTAATAAACATCTTCAACATACTAATAAATAAATAAAAACTCAAATTCAATACCTTTTAAGAGCATAAGGAAATGAACTATGTTAATTTTTATCAGGGAAAAATTCTAATTCTTTATTATTGAACTTAATTTTCCCCTTAAAATTGTCAAAATTTTCAATCTAAATCCTTATATATATATATATATCCATCCAATGCGCAAAAAAAAATAACAAAAAATTCCATGTTATATATAAAGAACTAACAAATAATGGAGTGGGAAAAATAAAAATAATTGTTAGTGGTGATCCTAGTCGAGGTAATTATCCTTTAATTTATTGTGGTTAGTTAATGTGGTGATCAAACAGAAATGCTATACTACAAGAACAGTGGTCGTCCGGTGGCCACTCATTTTATTAATCACATATGCGAAGTTTTTTAGTTGACTATATTTTAATTAGTCTTTTAATCACTTAATTAAGTAATACTAATTTGATTTCTTTTCTGCAATATGACACCCTTTCAGCCTCGCATGATTAATCCTCCCTTTAGTTTTTTATTTACTGATGAGGTGATAGGAAATCTCTTTTGCGCGGGTTTAGATTTGAGAAAGCTTTTTAGATCAGCAATACGAGAGCATAAATATTAAAATGTCAAGTTTGGATTTAGTAAGATGTCCTGATATTTAATGTCTTGATTTTTAAAATTCTCAATAAATAAATAAATTTACATTGAGAGAATATTCTCGTGAGAAAAATAGATGGTAAGTTGTAGAATAAAACTTATAAATTTATGAAAAAAAAATAAGAAAATTAAGTAGAATTGGAAAGAAAATAAAAGAAAAAATAAAAAAAAAATGAGATAAAATAATATTTTATTAAAGATTAAAAAATTAATTTTTCAAAATAGAAGAACTATTTTATTAATGTTAGCAAATTTCAGAGATTAAATAGTAATTTATCTTAAAAAATTTAAAAATTATAGAAAAAAATGAAAAATGAAAGAAAATGAGATTAAAAAATATTTTATTTAGAATTAAAAAGTTAATTTTTCCAAATAAAATTATCATTTTATAAATTTTATAAAATTTAAGGACTAAATAATAATGTTATGTAAAAATTTCAAAAATTATGTGTCACCCTTGCCTTATTTTAAATCTCTCTTTGTTCGTCTACCTTATGTCAGAATCACACCTTGGTTGGTGATTAAGATTAGGCGGGTTGTCTTATTTTGATGTGTCAGCGGCTAATATAATTTGAGTTATGAGGGTTAATTATCATGCATCATGACATGATTGAGCATATAATAATTCTAATTATTTGTCTGGTGAAATTAATTTGAAGTCTAAAAAAGAAAATTCTTAGCGAAATATCCTCAAAATGAAGGTTAATTCTAAACGAGTCAATAACTTTCACCACAAGTTATTTTTGGGATTTTTTTTAAGCCTCTTAAATTTATTTATATTCACTTAAAAAATACCTAGTATTTCACGCTTGAGAATAAAAAATGAAAGTATCATTTACTTTGCTGATTAACAATGGCAACTAATTCTCAATCTTAGATGAAAGTTGAAACTAGTGGCCCGTATACAATCTCTTGTTAATTTTATGATTAATAAGATTACAATCAATCTCTATTAATCAATTAATGTATAGATGACTCATGGAAAATTTACAAATCTATTACTAGTTTATGGTCGAATTATTATCTCAGTGCCTAAAAGATTAGAAATTCAAATTCTCATATTTTTCTCTTACATTTCTAACAATAATGAGAATAATCCCAATTCCCAAAAGTAGGGTAGTTAGAAGTATTAGTATAGAGCATTTTATGTCGTAAGTTGTGAACTATTTCAAAAGCCAAATCCCATATTAAAAGTTTATGAACCTTTGCAGTTTTTATAATTGGAAACTCACTTGTGGATTTTTTGTGAGGAGCAAAGATGATATATGGACTTGCATCCATGGGCGGATTTAGGTGATAGTAATGCGGGGCGCGTCTCCTTTTGATTTTTTAAAATTTTTCAAAGTAAATTATTTTTTTATTTTTTAAAATTAATAAAATAATCCTTTTATTTTAAAAAATTAACAATTTTATTTTTAATAAAATATTATATAATCTCATTTTCTTTTCTTTTCTTTTTTTACTCACTTTTCTTCATTTTTTTTTTCATTTTCCTAATTTTTTTACTCAATTTCCTTCAATTTTTTTTCCCGTAATGACTTTTAATTATTTCTAAATTGAAATATATGTTTGATATTTTTATTATTTTATATTTTTAAATAAATTTATTTCATATCGTAATATCTCTTTTCAAAATTTATATGTCCGCCCTTAATATTTAAAAAAAAAAATTACGTGTCTATCCCTACTTGCACTCATGCTTTAAATTAAAGAAATTAACATAATTTTTTTCTTATATCTATAAATTTAATCTAATAATAAATACATATACATATTTAATTTGAGTAAGATATTTTTTTTGTTTTGGACAATTCTACAAATTTATGAGGTAGGATTGCAATAACAATAACTGTGCAATTGGAAATTAAAATGAATAAAAAGTTAAAAACTTTCATCACCGGTTGGTATGAATATGATAGGTTTATCAATCCCAAAAGGGCCTTGAATCTTAATATTATCTCTAATCATTCTTCTTAATTAAATAAATTATGATCTAAATACTGATTAATTAAAGGAAACGCATGTGGACAAAAGGATAATATTTAATTAGTAGAACACAAGTCCCACACTCTCATCATGGATTTTGATGGTCTAATGTATTTGTTTAAATTTTCTAATTGGTTCTGTCTCATATTTTTTTTATCTGTTGAATAGAAAATCTGTACTGCTAATATACTATACTCAATTGAAATATTCCAATAAATATTACCACAAGGATTACATAATTCAATTTAAAATAAAATAATCTGCAAAATTAATGATTGGGTCAAGAATTTCAAATCGTTTGACTCGATTTAAATATAATATATTTGAATTGAAGTGGCATTATGGTAATTCGCTAATTTAATTTGATTTAAATAAAAAAAATTCATCAATTCAAATTAAATATATGCAAAAATGCACAACCTGTAGAGTTGGTGGCAGTTCACCTGTATCTGATAATGACTAATAATTAAGAAGTTTTAAAGATGCCCATATGCTTAATTAGGGTTTGGTGACAATATATAAATTCTTCTTTTCCTAAACATTATGAAACTTCAATAATCAAAACAATTAATCAGATCGTGTCATTGATAGTATCTTTAGTTTAATTTTCTTAATTTCAATTTCATTAAAAAACTAAATACATGCATACACCAAAGACAAAAAATAAATCTATATATATTTAGAAATTATCTCAACAACCGACTTATTATATTCAAATTATCTTAACTTTTAATATACCATATAAACACTAAAGGTTGTGTTAAAAACAAAATTATATGAAAGCAAATGTTATGTATAATCAAATCATTATCATAAAATTCTACTCACTAAACTAAAGTTGTCTAATTTTCTTAAAAGAATACAGGAAAACTGATATATATATATATATATATATATATATTCAGATATGTTATTTTTCAAAATAATAAATATCAAATTTTTCAAAAAAAAATGATAATTGGATTTAAGTGATATATTGTGAATGAAAAAAATATGTATTGAAAGATTTTTACCTTCTTTTTTTTTCATTTAAGTCGAATTCAAATTAATTGAAACTAGTGACTATTAGATGTTGGACACTTTCACATAAAAAAAATAATGAGAAATTTTCCAAAATAAGAAGGTACAGCTCGTTAAACAAAACAATGTACCAAATTTTTTTTTTTCCTTTAATTTGATCTAAAAGATAATTAAAAATACATTACTATACATTAATTGTAAAGAATATGCAAAAGAAAAATAAAGTTGAACATATTTTATAAACGGTAGTCATAGTCATAATTATGATATATTATATGTACTTGTTTTCTTATTTATAATATTGGAACATGGTTTTTGTTTTTAAGATTTCCTTCGTATATGAAAACATCAATTTTCATAAAAGATAAAAAATAAGCACAAGCAAACAGACCATTGGATCATACAATTTTTCAAGGTGCCATATAATTAGGGATCCGCTAGGATTTAGGATGAATTTTATAAAATTCGAACTCAATTTATTTAAAAATAAAAATAAGATTATATACCTGTTTATATTTTTATATTTTTATTTTTTTTCAAACATCCGTATAATAAAATTTACATTTAACATAAAAATAATTTTAATTTAAAAAATATAAATTAAATATTAAAAAATAAATAAATATATATATAATATATAATCAAAACGAATTCAAAACTGATATTATCATTACTTAAATTTTATCATGAGTTAAAAAAAAAATTCATATTCATATCGAACTAAAACGAATATCATTACTACATACAATTTGTTGTAGAGATATCCAACATAATGATCATTAATTGTTTTAGTTAAGAAATTAAATCGAGCCCAAAGTTTTGTCAATTGAAATTTGACATTTTTTAAAGGTAAGTTAAAGATATAATTTGGTGTAAATCTATATATAATGCAATGAATTTCATTTAAAATTCATTTGGTAAATGAGTTTTTGCCATGTAATAAGGCTGACAATCCCACATTAATAATACAATAAAATATAGAATTGATACTATCTAAATAATTTAAATTAATTATTTTGAGTTATAGTTGAATCTTAAAATAGTAAGTTTCAAGTCACCTATTTTCAACTTTTTTAATTATTTTTCTTACATTGATTTAGTTGAAATTGTTGCAATTGATTTGACAAGAAAAGATTTTGATTTATTTTTTTTTATTATACATTTTATCTGATGTAATTATAATAATTATTAAAAAAATCACGTTACATTAATTCATTAAAAAATTAATATCAAAATTAACTAATGATAAAATTATAAAAATTTAATTAAATTAATATTCGATTTGCCAAATTTAAAATCTCATGCAAAAACTACAAATTCATAAAAGTTTTAAATTTTTTTTTTATAATTAATTATTTTATTCTTTTATGTTTTATCCAGTGTGACTATAATATTATTAATAAATATCATGTTAAATAAAAATTTAAAAATATATAAAAAATGAAAATAAGAGGAAAAAATATCTTATAGCATTTTATGTTCATTACTTCTCAATAAAGCATCATTTAACACTTTTGAATCAGATCATTTTCATTCCTTAAGTGTATACATAAATTTTAAATTAAAATTACAAGTTACTAAAATATTTTGTAAAATTATTTTGCCACAATTTCTGATATTACTTGTATCAATTCAGTTACTATTATTTGAATATGGGTATAATCAATAGCTCCAATGAAATCATGAAATAATTTAAATAAATAAATAATAATGAAAATAAAGATAATAATAAAAAATAGTAACAATAATAATAATATCTATTTTTTTTTTCTGACAGTGAGCCATTATAGCTACATAAATTCAGTTTAATGCACTCAAAATTTTATTGAAACTTTGGCTCATAGTAAATTTTGTTTTTATGCCGCGAAATTTCCCTATTCCCATTGCCGACTTTTATCTTTTTGGAAAAAAAAAAAAAAAAAGAAAAAAACTGCCTCCTGCTTCTTGTGCCCCAAAAGAGGAAGGCTACTAGGCATTTCGTCCTGTCTCTCTCAACACTCTGAATTTGTCCCAAATGTATTCCTGTAATTACGTACATGCCACAATAATTTCATTCTTATCAGCCCAAAACCCACGAGGGTAGTCATGTAACTTAAGAATAAATGGGTTATTCACTTTTTCTCTCGAGAAATTATTAAATAGGACGCTAAACATATCCATTCTATTTATATAAAAATAAATTTACATAAAATATATTTTTATTTTAATTATATATAAATTTATTTTTATATAAGTAAAAAAAATATATTCTGATATTATCTAATAATTTATTCAAAACCATTATCTACCTTCCTTATGTATAGCTCTTCCTTGGATCTTCACTGTCCAAACAAAAAGTTACTATATTTCATCTTTTTTTTTTGTGGGGTT
Organism: Aleurites moluccanus; assembly: GCA_948193065.1. Taxonomy (NCBI): domain Eukaryota; kingdom Viridiplantae; phylum Streptophyta; class Magnoliopsida; order Malpighiales; family Euphorbiaceae; genus Aleurites; species Aleurites moluccanus. The sequence goes on along the minus strand of CANXYC011264916.1, from coordinate 14,222 downwards.
TTAAGGGCACTGGATTTTTGTTTTTTGTTTTTTTTTTGAATTTCCTTTGTTTTGATTTTGTGTTGGTTTCTTTCAGTTTAAATAATGCCTTCGTTTGTTATTAATAAGCAGCTTGATGGTTTGTTTAGTTCAAGTTTGAGTAGTTTATTGCTGTTATTGCTTTGAGAAGACATTGGATTCTATACATGTTATTCATTAAACGGTGACTCAAAATTTTTGAAATTTTTTATTTATATAACTACAAATAAAAGTATATAAAATTTTATTATTTATAAAAATTAAAAAATTATCTGAATAATAAATTTACGATGAATTCTTCATTTTTCAATACTCAAAATAAAAAAATAATTAAAAATTAAAATTAAAATTTTTTTAAATGCTTATTTACTGTTATAAACTTTATAAAAATTATAATTGAATATCTCTCTATATTTTTTTTAAAATTTTTTTAAAATTATTATTAAATATCCTGAATTTTTAAATTCATTAACAACTTTAATTTTACTTCTTCAATACACCCCTAAGTTGTTTACATCATTGCTGTTAGAATTGAACTAAATTGATCGATCGAATCAGAAAAATTAAAAATCAAATTAAAAATTGGTTCAATCAACCTAAAATAATCGTCTTTTAAAAATTGGTTAACTGTAAACCAGTCGAATTTAGCTGTTTTTTTTTATTCGAGTGAGTCAAAATTTTTTTATTTTTTTTATTTTTAATCAAAAATAATAAATGTCAAATTATATTTATTTTTATCATATATATAATAAATATCAAATTATATATATATATCGATTTTTTTTTTATTTAATGAATTCAATTTCGATCAAAACTCTAAATTTTTAATTTTTTATTTTTATCAATTTTTTAATCGGTCTGATTTTGAAAACATTAATTTACATCAGCACCTAAAATTATTTGGCGCATGCTTCGTCTGGAACAGCCGATGGACACTAAGTTGGAAAAAATAAAAAAAAACTTAATGTTTCAGATATTTCGTGTTCGTTATATATATAAATATATAATAATTGTGTAATTGAAAAGATAGAGAGGTAGGTTCTATGCAAAGATAAATTTAAATTTTAGACCGAGACCTAATTAATAAAATAATTTTATTTACTGCTCATTAATCGATTAAAATTTAATTTTTACAAATAATTCTTAAATGAATAGACTGAGAATATTTAATTTTTGATAAATATATTAATTAATTAAAAAATATGTCTAAGTTAAATTAGAAAATAATAATAATAATAATAAGATTGATTTAGTAATATGCAGGGAAACTCGCTTGATACTAACATAATTGTAGCACCAAAAGAAAATACTATGGTATTTGTTTTAAATTTTTTAGTTCTAATATTCAGTTTTATTTTATTTTAATTTTTTTTTTTTTTTTTTTTTAAAAAAAAAGAGATTTCAATAGGAAATTCTCCTTCCCACGCTTATAATTTGAAGTATTTAAATTTTTTTTTTCATTTTTTTATTTTATCTGCCAATAATACGGTAGCAAAGCAAAGGCTGTGTTTTCCCTATGAGTGGCATGTATATTATATAAGGAGCTCTGTTGGGGCAGCAATGGGTATATACCTATTCCTTTACCTCGCCCACACAAACACTAACACACAGAGATAGAGAGGCAGAGAAGAGAACCTTTAATTAGAAGCTATTTCAGCAACTTGGCTTTTATTATTTCTTGGTTCTCTCCTTCATATCTATTTATATTTGCTCTTTATTCCATCAATTTTACAATCGCTCAAGAAAATAATGGCAGCCATTGATCCAAATCTCGAAACCTCTTCCTCTATTGAACATTTTGTTTCAGTTGAAAACCCAAGATCTCAATACTCACTTCTTTGTTTTCTCCAATCATTTCAAAACAATTACCCTCCAGGATTTCTCAGAAAGGTATATATATATATATATATATAAATCATTGACTCGGTCATAACTTACAGACTTATTGAAACGACATGTACTGTAGTTAATTTCTTTGGAAAATTAATAGTACATAGATTAATTATAAGTTCTGAAATTGAAACAGGTGGTGGCAGAGATCATAGCAACGTATTTATTGGTGTTTGTGACATGTGGTACTGCTGCTATTAGTACAAATAACGAAGAAAGAATCTCAAAGTTAGGGGCTTCAGTAGCAGGAGGGCTTATAGTGACTGTGATGATCTATGCAGTAGGACATGTCTCTGGTGCTCACATGAACCCTGCAGTTACTACAGCCTTTGCAGTTATTAGACATTTTCCATGGAAACAGGTACTTAATCTATATCATATTTCAATACTAAATATAAACAACTAAGAATAAGCGGCAGCGGAGCTGAATTTTTTTTTTTATTCTGTTTAAATTTAATTTTTAATATAAAAAAAAATTTCGGTCCATTTAAATTTTTATATAAAAAAATTTTTTGGCCTATTCAAAATTAATTTTATAGTTTTATCAATAAGAATATGTTTAATTGTTATAATTTATTTTAATTTATTTTTTTGAGAAAGAAGTTTTACAAATGTTATATATTACAAGGACAAATATGGTAAGGTTGTATGAACAGACAATACAAAGCCATGCAAGTCTGTTGACAGGCACTACACACTGACATCACAATACTACTGTGGGCCAATTGAACCTCCACATTAACCATTAGTTTTCTTCCCTTCAGGTTTCTAGCCACAAAAAATAAATAAAGCTTCATATTAAAAATTCTCTGTCAAAGAAATTATGAGAATTTAAATTTTTAAATTTTTATTAGAAAATACGATTGAATCCATTAATTATATAGAAGAATCTATCAATAAATAAATAAAGCTTCATATTAAAAATTTTATGTCAAAGAAATTGTCAGAATTTAAATTTTTTATTTTTTAATTAAAAAATAAAATTAATTATATAAAAAAATTTTATTAATAGTTGAGTATTTATTTTATAATACAGTCGAGTATTTAAATCTATATGTATTTTTTAAAAAAATAATTTCTAATTTGGCAAAAAAAAATGAAAAACTCAATAATGAAATTATGATTCAATAATATTGCAGAATAATTAATATGGAAGAATGATTAGAAAGAATATAGGGTATTTAATTGTATGTGGGTATGTGGGACTTGCATGTTTATGAAGGGAAAAATAATAATTTTCCAATTTCAAAGAAAATTTTATTTAGAAAACATAAAAAATAAGAGAGAGAAGGTGTTAGGGATTTAGAGATGGAAGAAGAAGGGTAAGAGCCACAATTTCTTATTAGGAATCTTTTTGAAGGGTTAATAGGGCATGATTGTGACCTCAATAAACAAGCCTAATTAAATTTTATTTTTTATTTTTGAGAATGATTTTTAAAATAATTGTTGGTTGATATTAAATGCATATTTTAATTAATGCATTTATTTTAGAACATCCATTTGTAAAGCTTATCTACCTACCAAATCATCATCTATATAAAATTCACAAGTTGAGTTTTTTTTTTTTCCTTTAATAAATAGTTATATATATGATTAAACTAAAAAGCAAATTGAATCATTCAAAATTCAGATAAATTTGGATATTTTTATATAATAATTATTAAAATTAAAAAAATTGTAACAAAAAAAATAAATAAAAAATCATCTAAAAACAGGGGGAATTGTTATTGCAGGTTCCGTTTTATGCAGTAGCTCAAATGACAGGAGCAATAAGTGCATCATTTACATTGAAAGTGTTACTTCACCCAATAAAACATATTGGCACAACTTCACCTTCTGGGTCTGATCTTCAAGCTCTTATCATGGAAATTGTTGTCACTTTTTCTATGATGTTTGTCACTTCAGCTGTAGCTACTGATACTAAGGCTGTAAGTATATCCTACAAAATACAAACACACAAATTTTCATATTTCAATTAATAAGTTTTGAGACGCTCATTTTCAAGCTGTTTTTGTACTAAAGTTGCAATTAACAATATTTTCGTATGTATAATTTTTTTTTTTTTTTTTTTTTTTGCAGATAGGAGAGTTAGCAGGTATGGCAGTTGGTTCTGCAGTCTGTATAACATCCATCTTGGCCGGGTAAGCGCAATTAAAAAAATAAAATAAAATAATTCAACACTCCATGACTCAAATATCATACCCACAAGTCTTTCACCTTTAAAATTTTTTAAGAGTTGGTTTGGGGTAAAAAATTAAAATTGAAATTTTTAATTTTAATTCTAATTCTTCAAAATTATAATTGTAACGTTTATTTTACATAAATTAAAATTGAAATGGAAATTGAATAAAAGTAACAGTAACAGTTGTAATGGACTATCATATGGTGAATAATCGACGGTAATGATTTGATGAGTTATCGTCGCCGTGATGACGTTCCGATGAGTTATTATTGTCAGCGATAGCAGCGCCAGCAATGGTGATGGTAGTAGACCGTCAGCAGTGGTGGTAGTAGTGGTGGCTCACCATCGCCGATAGTAATGATGATGGACTGTCGTCGCTGACATTGAAGATGGAGGTGACGGTGTTAGTGGAAGAGGGGGTGCTAGCGATAATTATGGAATTATAATTTTTATGGGTTAAAAACAAAATTATAAAATTAATTTTTTAGTTATATTACAATTTTATAGAATTGTGAGTAGAATTTTATTTCTAATTCTAGGTATATGTCAAACACTAAATTTAAAAATTTTAATTTTAATTTTAATTTTAATTTTAATTCAAAACCCCTGCAAACGGACCCTAAGGATTTTCATTAATCCAATTTTTTTTTAATATTGGATAAAAGGAAATCTTATTGTCCTAAAAAAAATGCACTTACCACTTTATGTCTCGGTGTGCCACTAATCCAAATCTTAAATATATTCATTTAAATAAAATTTAATTAAATTAATCTATTAATTGAATATTAAAATTAAACTACTCGTGAACCCGTATTTTATATGAATTTTGATTATATCTTTTAAAATAATTCAACATATATAAAAATATTATTTGATTTAATTTTAATATTATTTTTTGACCATTTTAAATATTAATAAATAAAAAATATATATATATGAAATAAGTTTATTACATATTGACCGACTTACCTATATTATTATTCGCAATATTACCTTATTATTAAACAGTGAATAAGTAAATTTCTTTTCAAAAAAAAATCACCAGTAACTTCGTTTAAATTTTGGAGGGTCCAAATGGAATTTATAGTTTTATACATTTTTTACATTTGCCCACCGATTCCTAAGAAATATCCTTCCACCAAAGACCAGAAGTTTCATATACACAAGCCAGAATCGATATTAACTAACGACTTGTCTAGTGATGATCAGTCCAGTATCAGGCGGATCTATGAACCCAGCAAGGACGCTAGGACCAGCAATTGCTAGTGCATACTACAAAGGTATATGGGTTTACATTGTCGGACCAGTGGCAGGAACTCTGCTTGGAGCATGGTCTTATAAATTTATTAGAGCCGCTGATAAACCAGTCCATGCAATTTCTTCACCTTCGTTTCTCAGAATGAGAAGCAATGTCGACCAGACTCACTCCCGACAAATACCCTGTTGATGCTCTGTGAAACTACTGCTGTTGTCATGGGAAATGATGAGAAAAAGGCTGTCCAATGTAATATTAGAAAATAGCTGACTCCAGACATTTTCTTTTTGTTTGTTCTGGATACAGATAATATGTAATGTATGTCTGATAAGCTATGATGTAATGTCTATATGATAAGCTCACTATGTATAATAGATTAAGAACAGATTGCCAATGTGGCAACATTCTCATATCCAAAAAGAGGTATATCCATCATCCAAAGACCATCTAAGAAAAAGGTTGAATCATATCATGGCATCTACAAAATATTCCAGCCAATCAATGTTTCAGTAGAACTTGCTGCACACAGGCTGAACAGTACATATATCAAGAAATACAACATCAATTTAATACTATCAGAAGGTTCCAAATATTTATATCGAGTTGATATTTGCGAGATAATGTGTGTAAATCAGGCCTGTACAATGGACATGATCATGGTGTTGTACTAATGATTCATTTCTCGAAAATCCTCTTGCATATCAAGCACCATTTTCACAGACCACAAAACTGTGCAGTTGTAAGTTTTGTAAATTCCAACAAGTCGATCTGCCAGCTCAAGCATGTTTCTGAGGCTGTTTTTGCAGGGAAAAAAAATAAATTACTATTTCATTCCTAAAGTTTAACCTAATTAATAAAATAGTCTCTTTTTTTTTTTAGAAACTAACTAAATAGCCCTTCAATTTTGATTCCGTTAGTGTTATTAGTCATTCCATTTAATTATTTTTTAAAATTTTGTTAAAAAATTTTAAAAAATAATAATATTTTTATAGTACACAAAATGCCCTCTAAACTTTTTCATTTCTTTGCAAAATAAGCAAGAAATCCCATTCGCACCATCTCATCACTCCACTCTTTAACAAAACCCACTAGCAGCCATTTTATAGCTATAAACGAAAGCCTCTTTTGCAGCCTCATTACTTCAATGATAAGCAAAACACATAATAAATAATTTCAAATTCCTAAGCCAATTTCAAACAATACCTGCCAATAATGGAGGAAAAATTTCAGATATGGTAGGCCGTCTTCATCCTGTAGCCTCTCCATTTGAATTAGAAAAATGAATATCAAGAAAAGCAACGGTGAGAAGTAATTTCAGATTGCGGTTAAAAGCATGTTGAATTATGAGATATTTGTTTATAATTTCAAGAAAACTGATAATGGAGAATTTGGAAAGAAATAGAATTAGAATTAGAATATGATTTTTCAATTTCATTGTGTTTGTAGTAGACTTTATAGTTAAGTCAAAAAAGGGCATTTTATCTGAAGAGTGTTTTAGTAATGGAAAATTAAGTTGTAAATGAGGAGGATTTTGGTCAGATTTTTAACGGGAAAAAGGTGAATGAGGATCTAATTTATTGATCGAATAAAAAATAATGAACTATTTAATTAATTTTTAAAAAAGAAGGGACCATTTCATTGATTAAGTCAAACCTCAAGGAAAAATAATAATTTATCAAAAAAAATTAGATCCAGAAAAACAGCATAATGAATTAATGATTATAAAAGCTCAAGATATAATCCCTTGTCAGCATCTAGCCTACCTTATCATAATGAACTGTGCATCCTTTGTCCGGTCCTTCACATAATGCCCCACAATAGATACATTCTTGAAATATGGCAATCCATACGAACCAACCAAGTTAAAGCAGACAACAGAGAATTAAAACATAGCAAAAGGACAATGAATATGAAATATAAGGAACCTAAATCAAGACTACCCGAAGCAGCGTCTATTTCATCCATTACATACAGTGGCGTAGGCTCGTAATGGTGGAGTGCAAAAACAAGAGCCAATGAGCTGAGAGTCTGAAAATAGTTAAAACAACCAATGGTATTATAACCCAGCATAAGAAAATGCTTCAACGATTCTGTGTGTCCATATAGAAAAACTAAAAAAAGTCAACAATGTTTGAAGGTAACCTTTTCACCGCCCGATAAGTTAGCAATGTTTTTCCAGCTCTTCTTTGGTGGTCTGACACTAAAAACAACGCCTTTAGAGAAAGGATCCAAATAATCCGCTAGTTCAAGTTCTGCACCACCTCCAAGTGTAATCATCTGAGGAAAATTCATCATGAAAGCGGGTAAATACTTTGTACAGATGGCACGGACACAACTTTTTCATCACATCAGAATTGAACAATAATTGAAGTTATGTATGTTGAAATGAAGACCAAAGTGACAAATCAAAACAAGATAGACTTCAACAGAAAAAATCACATCCACACTCATCTACATACTCAGATCTTAAATCACAAACCTGATACATTTCCTTCAACTTCAGTGATATTGTATTGAATCCTGCCATGAACTCATCCAACCGGAAAAAATAACAAATTCAATTAACAGTTGCCATTTGTAAGAGGGCAAGAAAGGGACATGTAGAATGTGTAAAACGAATATCCTTGCCTTATCTTTCGCCATTCATCATGCTGCTTTTTTATATCATCACGCTGTTGCGTAACCATGTTCAGTTCATCAACTCACTCATTATATGGTGAAACCTTTTTCCGATATCTGTGTTAACCAACATTTAGCAAAGGGATATAGCTGAATGAAAACATAAAAATCACCACATCCACATTTTTAAATTAATAAAGTAAAATAGAAAATCATACTCTGAGATAGAATCCAGATTAGGATTCATCTCTTTCAGCTGCACATCCAGCAATGCTACCATTTCAAGGGCCCTTTTGAGATCACAAGCCTGGGCAAGCGTCTCATCTGCCAAAGTTGCTTGAAGCTTTTCAGCATCCACCATATCTTTCTGAATTCTGCAATCAACAAGACAATGTTAAACATGCCTCATGATGATACATAGCCCCAAATGCTAAGGATTTCTCCATAAAACAACGTACTGCTCCATATGGCGCGTTAGAGCATTTTACAAGTCATCAATCTTTTTCTTATAACCCTTCCCCTTCAATTCCAACTCCTTATAGCTCTTCTTCATATCTTGTAATTTATAATCAGTATCAACCTGTCATATGACAATGAAAATTAATTGAAATAGTCAATCATTTGACTAAAACATAAAAAGTACCAAATGAATCACATTTATGGACACAGTACCTCTGAAGCCCGCAACTCATCCACAATTTTTTTCAAATTCCCATATTCAGATTTTGCTTTATCCAACACTTCCTTTTGTTGATCAATCAGCTGCAAAATACAAAAGAAAGGCATAAACCCAATGTAAAACTTACCCCCAAAAGTGAAACGTCATGTTGAAACTCAAAATCAAATGAAACAAACATCTTGTGTTTTTTTTGTAGTTCTCTTGAACAGCAAAAGCCCTTTCTTCTACTTCTTTGAAAACATTTCTCAACTTTTCCTTCTCGTCAACGAGTCAATCTTTTTCCTTCCTTGAGTCCTCAATCCCCTTTGCTAACTTCTTTATCATTTTCTGATTTGTCTCTATCTGAACAATGTGACGGTTGATATCCGTGCTAGTTTTATCAATATCCTGATTAGTGGTTAGCAAAAATTATCATGGATGCTACATTGTAGAAACTTGGACACTTGAATATCATCTTAGAACTTACAGGCTGAATTTTGTTGACCTTTGACTTCTGTGCTTTCAATGTTTCACCGCCAGCATTTTCTATTTTACTCTGAAATTGCAAAGCCTATAAGCAGCAAAATGAATGATGAGTCTACTAAATTGAACTATCAAAAAAAAAGTTACAAGCACTTGAAAATTTTGAAACAGGCAATTATACAATGAGAAGAACATCAAGACACTTTGGGGAGTATTAGAACAATCAGCACTGCATCAGACTTTCTTTGTTGCCTGGGTATCCAGAATGTTTAGATTGGAACTTGCATGGACAAACAACAATAAACTCCTAATGTACCTTCTCCTTCAGCTTTTTAGACCCTTGCACAAGTCTATCAATCTCCTTTTCCTCTGTTGATATGATTTTCTTCAGCTCTTCCAGCCTATCTAGCTCATCCTTCTTTGGCTGTGATGCAGCCTTCAAAGATCCAAGTTGTTTTTCAAGATAACTACGCTCTGAATTTAAACTGTCAATCTGTTCAACATGAAGTGTTTGAAGAATCTATATCTCTCTGCAGGAGCTAAAACAAACCTTTCACAAACTGTAGCATAGGTGTTATCTCTTTCTGAATTTTGGCTGATTAAATCCCATCTCCAGGTGCCCAATTGCTTTTTCTGAGGCTTGGTAAACCCTTACCGAATCAACAACTCTTTTTGGCGAATTCCATTTAATTTATCAACCATAGTAGAGACCTCATTCTCAGCTCTTACAACAGCTTCGGCAGAAACGCTGGCAGCTCAAACAGATGTACCCATTTTACCACCCCATGGCTTGCTTCCCCCACCACTCATAGTACCAGATTTTTCAAAAAGTGCACCATCAAGAGTAACTACACACCGAAACTCTGCACTTCCACTATATGCAATTCGTGTAGCCTATAAATAGAAAAACAATCTCAAGCTTAAAAAGTAAATTTAAAGTTACACCACATGAATTTATCTCTATTTTCAAATATTTACAAAGCACCTAAACAAAGTAGTCATGGCAGGAGAAAAAGGCATATTATAATTCTTATGTCATCATTAAAGGAATTCGTTTCTAGTGCATTTAAGCAGAAAGCAAGGAGCTCATGGCAGAAACTTTCACCCCAATTGCTCAGAACATATTCCTGACTACATTAAGGTATTTCAGTCAGCATTCTTTCAGCACCGCAAACCACAGTTTCAACTTGCCATAGATTTCTGACATCAATTTCTTTTTTGAAGTAACCAACACAAAATAGTAAGTGAAACAATATTTAAAAAAAAAAACACAGATACATAAAAAGAAACAATATTTAAAAAAAAAACACAGATACATAAAATGTAAATAAACCAAAAGGTGAACAGCATGTTTCAGAAAGAGCTAACTACTAAACTCCTTTAGCTTTTTTAAACAACAATATAGAATTTTCTCACGCTAGAAAAAGCAAAATAGCAGAATTTTTCAATCTTCTTCCTTTTCCTGCCTTTGTACATTAAACTAAAATAAAAGGTATGAGCTGCATGAAGAATCTGAAGTCTACCTGATTTTGCTACAACAGTGTTACCTAAAGCAGCATAGATTGCAAGTTTCATTCTTCCATCCTGAACTCTTAACTAGATTTAAAAAATACGTGGAACTCCCTCTGGAGGGCTTACTTTATCCCTCAGCTTTGGTAAGAGATCAACTTGCTTCTCCTGCATTGAGGAAAAGGCAAAAATGAATTGAAAAGTACCTAAAGCACAATGTACTTGACTGGATTAATATATATCACATTAACTAATAAGGTGCAACCAAATCTATACACAACTTTATTGAAATTTTTGACACTGAAGAATATAAGCTTAATGTTGAGTGTTTATTTTAGTAGTTTTATTAGGATAATTTAGTTATATTTTATTAGGATTTTATTTTATTTTGTTAAATTTTGAAGTTTAAAATTAAATTGAAGATATTTGATTCAAAAATCAAATAAATTTGAAAAATATTTACTTTCAATAACCAGTACCCAGTTTTCGAAGATGAGCGACCTGGTTTTTAGACAAAGTACCCGGTTATTAAATTAAGGAGACACAAGAGCAATAACAAATACCCGATTATTGCTCGTTAACTACCCTATTATTGAAATTGTGACCCAGTAATTGGTTTAAAAGCAGATTTTTTTTACTGTTTAACATAAAGAAAAGCTCATTTTAATTGTATGAAAGATTTTCTAAGGAGTTTAGAGAGAAAAAACTTCAAGAAAAATAAGAAATAAGTTTTAAATAGAAGAGCTAACAATTTTAGATTGAATTTTGCAATCAACAAAAATTTATTTTTTAACTATGTTTATTCTTAATTTTTATCTATATTGTAGCATGTTGAATTCTTATTATATTTCATTGAAGTTTATGATTTTTATTTCAATTATGAGTTGTTAATTCTTGAATTTAGAATTTAGATGTAGTTAATTGAATTATTTTATGGTTTAGACAATGATTGATTGATTATATTATAATGAATTGAATATTGGTTAGTTTATTGATTTAGGTTTATAAATGTTTAATAATTGGTCATTATTAGATATTATCTAAAATAACACATGATAGATCGAGAAATGAAGTGTAATATTAGTTTATTAAATTAATAACTTAAGAGATCTTTATTGATTTAGGTTTATAAATGTTTAATAATTGGTCATTATTAAACATTATCTAAAATAACATATGATAGATCGAGAAATGAAGTGTAATATTGGTTTATTAGATCAATAACTTAAGAGATCGAGTTGCTAAGAGATTGAAACACATATTAAGGAAATTAGAAATTGTTAAAAAATTTAATGGGCTTGTATTAATGTAGTGATCATGAGAGAAAACATGAAATTAATATAAAAATTATGTATTTGCTTGAAAGAGAATTACATATAATTTATAGTAATTAATTCATTAACCACAAAAATTAGATAATCAATTATGAATAAGAAATCATAAAAATTCAATTGACGAAATCTAAGTTCTAGACTTGTTTTGATCATTGTATTCTTTGAAAATTTACACCTTATTAATTTTTATTTTTAAATATTACTTCAATTTTATTTCAATCATCAAATTTTAATATTGTCTAAATAATAGAAAAATATTTAATTTTGGTATTTGACCATATTTTTCTAAAGAATGGACACTCTCTCACATACTATTACTTATATGAACGATTTGTACACTTGTGAATAACCCAACACTTAACAATCTCATAAATATATTTATAACTGTTGTAAACCCTGAATTGCTCATAATTAAAATGACAAAATCCAAACCATCACTGCATATTGCACGAACTAAGTGCTTCAAATCAATAGATGTTCACATTATAACATACAAAATGTCACGACCCAATTTCACTGGGAACGTGACCGGCATTAGGGAACAGGAAAGTATAAGGCTTCCGAAACCCGTAGTAAGCCTGACTTACCACTGAACCATAAAAACTAAAGTATAAGCCCACATATTCAACATAATCCTCATATTTTAACATCAATTAAGTTCTGCTTAACAGAATAACCATAAATCTGACATTGAAAATAACAATGCAGAGTTCTAAAGATTTTAACACAGTGAATATAAAATAATGACATAATAGATTAAATAATTTTTTACTGCCTGAGAATTAAGAGGTAGAAATACTCAACTTAAAAATTTAATCTCTTTAAACTCAACTCGAAACCTGGAAAAATATTGAACAGGGCTGAGCGTTCGACTCAATGAGCTGATATAAATTAATTTAACATGCAGGTCATTTATTAATCTACATGAAATGTCACATTACACATAATCATCCATAAACATACATAACATACATGATGGAAAATGTCCATGAAATCCAACATCATCTATGTTTTCGTTTATCGTAAATGTGGAGCCGACCCCCTCCCTTGGCTCTCTTAAATTTCAATTATGGGGCCACGATGAGATCAACTCAAACCAGGCATCCCTATACTGTCTTATCCATGTCCAGGGGCCATGATGAGATCAACTCGAACTAGGCAATCCCTGTAATAACATCATCATAAATCATGTTGTGTCACGTTACATCATTGATGTTTTATGTGTTAGTGGTAGATTTCACATCACCTTATTTTTCATCGTCAACATATACATATAATGTCATTCATCATCATCATAAATATCATATAATATGACATAAATATACATCATACTACTAAATCTAATGCAATAATGATAGTTATATACATATATTTCATCCATCAATGCATTCATCAATACTTGTATAGAGAGTTAAATTAAATATATCAATTCACAGCCTGACGACCATTAACCCGCTAGCTCTTTTCGAAGCGCCTGAAATCTGACGGCTAAGAAACTCCTGAATACCTAGACCGAATAACATAGAGAAGACATTAGAACATAAAAGATACATATTAACTTAATAAATTTACGAAACGACTCCTAAGAGTTTGTTGAAATTTCGACAAAATCTCTCCTAACACTAGAACATTACCCGCTAAGACAAAAGATTAAACACTTTAAAATATCTCACAGAGTAAACAACATTAACTCAAATAACCCCTCCTGGATTCCCAAACTCATCATCACTATTATAACAATTCATCCAGTTAAAATATAAAATAATATTTAAAATGTTTAAAATCACAAATTTCCTTTTAAAATTCATTTTCTTAAAATCTTTCTAAATTCGATATGCACTATATAATATAAATCATGCCTTTAATTAAATATAGCTTATTAATAGCTAACTATATAAATAAAAGAAGTAATTGATATTCATAAAATAATATTTATTACTTTCTTTTTAAATCTTAATAAAATTTTAGAAAATACATTTTATTAACAATATCTTTTTAATTAATGTTAATATCACATATTTACTAAAATAGTTTATATAATTAATCCAAATACCATTTATATATAAAAGAACCTTTTATACTTAAAAATATTTTAATTTCAACTCATTCTTTTCATGAAAACTCATTTTGATATTCAAGAAATAAAATAATAATTAAACCATATTAAACCATTTTCATTGAATTTCATAATTTACCTCAACCATTGAAAATCATATAATTAAATATAATTTCATACATATGTAAATCAAGAAAACCATATCAATAATTTTATCC
>CANXYC011264891.1:0-13406 GCA_948193065.1 Aleurites moluccanus | reverse complement strand
CCCCCCCCCCCCCCCCCCCCCCCCCCCCCCCCCCCCCCCCCCCCCCCCCCCCCCCCCCCCCCCCCCCCCCCCCCCCCCCCCCCCCCCCCCCCCCCCCCCCCCCCCTTGTGAATAGGGAGTCAAAACTTTCTAATGCAATTTTCAACCTATATGTAACATTAATAACAAGATAGACAAGTAAAGCTTTTAAAGAGATAGAGATAGAGAAAGTTTAACCAATTTTATAGTGGTTCATAGTACAATCACCTCTTCTACGTCCATTTCTCCCAATATCAACCTGATATTGATGTTCCACTAATCAAGGGTTCACAACCTAAATCAATACAACTAGTTTCTCCAAGATTTCGCCCTTTTACAATGGGATACCACCCAAGTTTCTCTCTAAGCAAAGAAAAGAGATTTACAAGTCTCTATAAGACTTAACAAAGCTATTTGAATGTATAATATTTAAGTATAAATAGCTAATACTAGTAAAAGTTGGTTTGAACAAAAAAATAAAATAAAAGCTTAAGCATAAAGTTTTCAAGAATTCTCAACAAAACAAAGTAATAGAGCTAAATCAATGGAATAGTCTTTATAGAGCTTTGCCAAAAGTTATTCTAACTTCAATTAAACATTAATTATAATCTTCAAGCATTGGTAATTAAAGGTGATCATTCTGGCTGCATGTAATACATGAACTGCTTCAAAAATCACTTCCAATGGCTATAATTTTTTTTTTATGCAGATCCATCTGATGTTGAAAGCTGACTACCAGTAACGACTGTTATAGTTTATAACAGTCATTATGATGATTATGTAATTGGCTCGACATACTGTAATGGTCTTGAAATATGCTTTCTAATTCTTTGAAGAAAATTGTTTATAAGTAATGGCCATTGTCAAAATACGACAGGCATTACACCTTGTAAGGAGTGTTCTATTATGTAACGGGTTTGAAAATGCTCTCTACCTAAATTGTAATTTTTGAGTTATTGATTTGTAATGGTCGTTCTAATATAATAATGGACGTTACACCTGCATAAAATAAAACTAAAAATAACAAGTAAAATGCAAAGTAAATCATTAAAAATGCAAAGTAAATCATCATGAGGTATCAAGAGGTGTTATAATAATCATCAAAATCATCAAAAGTTCAATATACTTTAAGGGCCATGTGATGAGCTTTGGACTTTCGATTCTCAAAGGCATGGAATGCTTCATGGGCAATGACTATGTTATCTTGAATATTGCTACCAGAGACAAAATCTTATTGACTAAGGTGAGCAGGAGAGTTGACGAAAGGTTTTGGGTGAATAGCAATAGTCTTAGAGATGATTTTGTAGGAAAAAAAAAATACATAGGCTTATAGGGCGGTATTGAGAGATGGAGGAAGGGTGTTGGATTTTTAGGATTAGGATTATAAAGATTTTGTTGCTTTCTCTAAAAAAAATGACCAGTTTGTTAGAATATTTTCACAACTTCCATAGCATCACCACTCACTGATTCCCAACATTTTTGGAAAAAAAAAATCCAAGAAAACTCATATGGTCTTGGTGATTTAAAAGCTCCAAGATCAAAATTTGTGGCCTTTATTTATTCTTCTGAAATTGGAGTGCATAAGTCTCTATTCATTTCTCTGTCACTACTAAATTATGCTGATATGACTTCCTCCCCTGGGATATTAGATTTGTTTGGTATAGATTGTTGAAGAAAACAAAGACTTCTTGAATAATTATATTTCATCATCTATCCATCTTCCATTGCTATCTTGAATTTTGACCAATTGGTTTCTATTTCTTCTTCGAATTGTAGATAAGTGAAAAAACCTAGTGTTTTTATTGCCAAACATGAACCAATTCACCCTTGACCTTCAAAACTAGTGGATTTTTCCTCCATTTTCCATAATTCATTTATATCTGATATAAAATTGCAATCTCTTCCAGTCTAACCTCTTCATAATATGATTTGGATTAAATAGGTTACAGTTTTGCTTTCATCTTCCATTATGATCTTACCCAAATCTAACTTATCCTATTTTTTCAGAGTCATTTTGAAAGAGTCTAACTTCCTTGCAACTTTATGTAGAGATGATCCTCTCATCTCAATGACCAAGCTCTATAAATTATATCATTGCACTCCTCTCTTTCCAGCCATTTCGCCTCAAAGCGAAAATTCTAGCTCGTATATGGGGCTAAACATACACCTTAACACCAGAGGATAGTAGTTAAAGCCAATGAGATGCTCATGAAGAACCTAGGCTTTTGGAAATACTATTCTCCATTTTATTATAGCTAGAGCTCTGTCCAAGCATTGTTTGATATTTGAAACCCTTATGTTTGTTGGTCAGGTGAAGCTTGACCTTTTGAAATTCGAGTCCATTAAATTGCAATCCTCCATGAATTGGATGAAGCTTGAGGATTGAGATTGGTTCATTCCCCCTTTTCCTTGCTTTTATGAGTCAAAAATGACTAAGTTGAAATCCCCTATACACAACCACAGTGTGCTAAAACAAGGGATTAAAGCTTGTATGACATTTCACACCAATTGAAGATTTGCATCTATAGGACTTCCATAGAAAAATTTGAACCATGTTCTATTATAGCCCATGCCTTTCATACGAACATGAATAAAATTTTGTTTGCTACTATTATTAAATATCATCTTCATCATACACTAGAAAAATGTTCTGGATAGATATAATAGCTTTTACTGATGTCTAAAGTCTTTTCAAATTTTTCCATAACCAAGGAGCTCTGTGTAGTCTTCATTAGAAGGATGATGGAGGGGCGATTGCTTCAAATGAGATCTCTAAGAGCTCGAACTGTCAAGGATTGCTCTAATCCTTGACAGTTCCAAGCAACAGTGGTTATGGCAACTACTGTGACTTTGGGCTAGTCACCAAAGCTACTTTAGAGAGTTGGTTTGCAATTGAGGAATCATCCATAGTTTCTCCATAGGAAGGTGAGTCCTTAAATTGGTTGGGTGTTTAAGGATAAGTGTTGATTTCTTCTATCACTACTGAAGATTTGGGTGGTTTAGAGAAACAAGATTGTTTTTCTAGTGTCTTATACAATATGTTTGGATGACAGTTTAAGGTTTATTGTGGTATAAAGTGATCTTTATGGACTAAATGGAAAATGTCTACTAATTCTGAAAAAGAGGGTTATCTTCATATTTATATTTGTGAAAGTATCTGGGTAGTGGATCGCAATTAGGATAACTACCAATTTGCCAGAAGGAATTGTGTCATTTAGATCAAGAAAGAATCGTTTTTGGGGCCTGATTAGTTGATTTGGGCTTTCATCTTCCTTTTCCCATGGTTCTCAAAGGGGGTCATCAAGGGTCAGGTTTGGCTTTTAGAGTTGTGGCTTAAAATTAAAGCTGATGGGCTTAGGCTGCAAAATTGTTTTCCAAGTTGGTCTATTTGGGTTAATGTTAGGGCTTTAGAGAGGAAAGGGTAAAAGTAGACTTTAAAATTTCAAAGATAATATCTTGGTTAATAAGAAGGGGCGACAAAGGATGATTAATAGGTTGAGATTAATTGAGGCCCTAGGTAATTGAACGATAGGATGTGAGAGGATGTGGTAGCCACAAGGGAGGCTGGTTTCAGAGGGTGATAGCAATGGCAATGTTAGCTAAAAAGAGCTTTTTTCTTTTCATTGTTTGAAAAAATGGGAAGATTTTGATATAGCTCGATGGTTTATTGAAGCTTTTAAAGGTATAAGCCTGAAAACTAAGGGAAAATTGCTCATAGGGATGTAAGTTAGCCGTATTGCTACACATTTTGGCCTTACTCATAATTCGAAATATGGAGTGGTGCTTACACCAAGGTGACAATCTTGACATGTTTTTCTTTAGTGACATGAAGATTAACAAGAAGGTGAGTGATTCATGGGGTTTTGGATCAGAGTGATGAAGAGTGTGATTCTGGTGATAAAGTAGATGCATTATTTAATGATCAAGCTCCTTCTAGGAAGAGGACAAGAGAACTTTCATCCTCCTCTGTGCCTCAATACAACTCCTAAGCACCAATTTCTTTTGATAGATTCCAAACTCAAGTTCTGGAGCAATTTGTATGACGAAACTCTCGCCTTGATAGCTTTGAAAATATAGTTGTTCATGAGTTTGGCCAGGTCAACTCAAGACTTACTACAGTTGAGAACATCCAATCAGATTTGAAGGAGTCTTTTACCACTTTATGGAAAGACATTACTTTGGAAAAAATTTCCCCTAACCTACCTCATGTGCTTCTTCATCTCGGAATGATCATTTGTCTCGAGTTTTGGACTATTTTGTTTCTTTTAACATTTGATGTTCATTTAGGCACATTTTGAGCTTTTTTAGCTATTTCTAGTTTATTAGCTTTTTGCTCTTTATGTTTAGGATTTTTGTTTGCTTTGTTGAAAACATTTTGGATATTTACCTTTATTGTTAATATTTTTCTTGTCATCTATTTTTGATTATTGACAAAAAGGGGGAGAAAAAGAGAACATGTATTTATATAAAAAGAGAATATGTATGATTGAATGAAAATGTTTGAATGTTCTATATATGGTTCAATATAGATAAGTTTTATGTGTTTCATGGGAAGCTTTGATTAAGGAGAAGTTAGTGTAACTTTTGTAGTTGCTATGTCTATATTTGTCTTAATCTAATCAGGTACTGTCATCATAAAAAAGAGGGAGATTATTGAACCCTCGACGATTTTGATGATTATTATAAAACATCTTGATGATCTACTTTGTATTTCTGATGATTTACTTTGCACTTCACTTTTTCTTTTTAGTGTTATTTAATACAGGGTATAACATTCGTTATGATATTAGTACGACTGCTCCACATTAATAGCTCAAAAATTATAATTCTGGCAGATAGCATTTTCAAGCCCGTTACATAATGGAACGCTCTTTATAAGGTGTAACATCGTTATGTTTTAGTAACAACTGTTACTTATAAGAGAGACAATTTTCTTCAGAGAAACAAAAAGCATATTTCATGACCGTTACAATATATCAAGCTCGTTAAGTAATCATCATAACAAACATTACAATCTATAATGGTCGTTACTGATAGTTAACTGTCAATATTAGATGGATCTGCAAAAAAAAATTATAGCCGTTGGAAGTAATTTTTATAGCAGATCTTACATTAAATGCAACTAGAACGGTCACATTTAATTACTCATACTTGAAGACTATAAATAGATGTTCATTTGAAGTTAGAATAACTTTTGGCCAAGCTCTATAAAGACTATTCATTGATTTAGCTCTATTACTCTATTTTATTGAGAATTCTTGAACATTTTGTACTTAAGCTTTTATTCTGTGTGTTTAAACCAGCTTTTCCTAGTATTAGCTATTTGTACTAAAATTTTATTCTTTTAAATAGCTTTGTTAAGTCTTAGAGAGACTTGTAAATCTCTTTTCTTTGCTTAGAGATAAACTTGAGTGGTATCCCATTGTAAAAGATGAAATCTCGAAGAAACTAGTTGTAGTGATTTGGATTGTGAACCTTTGATTAATGGAACCTTACTATTTGATTGATAAGTGGACGTAGGAGAGGCAGTTGTGCTCCGAACCACTATAAAATTGGCTAAGCTTTTTCTATCTCATTCTCTTTAAAAGTTTTACTTGTTTATTTTATTATTAATATTGCATATAGATTGAAAATTGCATTAGAAATTATTGAACTCCTATTCAACCCCTCTAGTAGTTTTGCTATAGTGGGATTACAAAGTAGACAAGCAGAAGGCTTATGATAGATTTTATTCACTGTTCCTAGAGAAAGTTCTATGTAAAATGGGTTTTGATCCCTACTGGATCAAAATGGTTATGAATTGTGTGTCAAGTGTTTCTTATGCATATCTAATTGGCAGTTTACCAACTGATTTCCTCATCCTATCAAGAGGGTTAAGACAAGGATACCCATTGTCACCTCTTTTATGTTTATTAGTAACTAATGCTTTATATGTTGTGTGACTTTCTCTACAGGTTGGATCAAAGGTTACAAAATCATTAGAAGATGTCCAACTCTTACTTGTGTCCTATTTGCATACGATACTTTAATCTTAGGACAAGCAACTACTTATAAAGCAATCATGCCTAAAAACATTTTTGAATTCTATACAAGTGCTTTAATTTAGCGAATTAACTATCACAAGTCATCAGTCTCCTTCAATATCAAATCCCATCTGAGTTAAGGCAAAGTATCCTTAGCATTCTCAATATTTTACAAGCGAAGATGAAAGTTTCGTATTTATATCTTCCCACCCAATAAGGAGATTTACGATAGAGGCTCTATCTTTTATAAAAGAAAGAATTTGAGGAAAGCATCAGCTTGGAAATAAAATTCCCTATCCCATTTAAATCAACCTTGTCCTCCATCCCAATGTATTCAATGCCACTATTCAAATTCCAAAAATGCATTTATAACAAGATTGATAGATCCTTATCAAAAAAAATTTTGGGCAAGTCTATGGAGAAATATTCATTGTGCTCGGAAAGGTGGGAGAAGATTGTTGTCCCAAAACAGAGGGGAGGACTGGGGTCCATAAGCCTCTCATGTTTTAGATATGCCCTTTTAGCCAAACTATCACGACCCGAACCTGAGAACATATGACTGGCATCAGGGAACGAGAAAGCATAAGACTTTCAAAACTTGTAGTAAGTATGACTGCTTGAAAAATGAAAAACAACAATATAACAATTGTATTTGTCTCAAGCAAGGGCTATGAACCTACTTGTCAAGCAGGACATGTACAACATATATCACTTTCCGGGCTGTCATCTCAATTAAATCAACATTATCATTTGGTTCCAGCTTAATAGGAATCACAACAACCAAATAAGAGAACTCAACTATCCTCCAAACTCAACAAACTTAAGTTGTACAAAAATATAGATAATGAAAACAATAAAGAAAATAACAATTTGGAGCTTTAGAATTTACAATACAAAATGAATATTAAAGTAATTTTATAACTAAATACAATATCTTCGCTGTCAGAGGATGAAAGACACGAGTAACATGATAAAAGATTTGACTTCTTTACGCTCATCCTGCAAGCTGAAAAAATGGTGAACAAAGGGGTGAGCGTTCATGTTACGTCTCCATTTTAGGAATATAATGGTCCTAAGATGTGAGAACCATATAAATTACCAACACCCGTAGAACCCTGCTATGGCGTCATAATTAATTCAAGTATCGTCACATTTCAATAATTCTTTGTCATCATTCACAATCCTTTCATTAATAAGTCCTTCACTTGTAACATATCTAATACATATTAAATGTATATATATATATATATACATTAAGTTAGCAGTTTTACATAGTGATACATATTCATTTATTTGCAAACTAAGTCTAATTCCAAATACACCATGGAGTAGCTAGATAACAAAATACATATTATTTAAATATAAATATACATAACAAGAGGATTGGTTCCAATATTGGAGACGAAGACCTTTGGAATCACTTCTAGTATCACTTTGAATCAGAAAAATATTAAACCACTAAAAAATGAATATAAAATACTCAATGAGTCATAAATAGGTCATTATACACATAAAGGTAAGGTATCAAATAGGCTAGCCTACCAAATGATCAAGGTAAAATCAAATAGAAGATTACAAATCAAATAGGCCAATGAAGAATATGGGGAATGAAATACCAATCAAAACAATCATCAGGTAGCATAAATGTATCATAGACTCATAATAGCAAATTATGACAAAATAAAGGGCCTATAAACACATCAATAAAAAGCTATAATCCAGTAGCATATCCAATCCAATAATAATGACATAAGGTTGATCAGTCCTTATGGTTAAGATAATAACCCCTTCCTAGCAAGGGTTCCAATATAATAATTCATTGTGCACAATGTCGATGGTATTCACCCACTATCTCATCTGAAGGTAGTTCTATCATATAAGCACATAATAGGAATAATAGGATTTAAATACAGTATCAAATAAACAATGACATTCAAATAATTAATAGGTTCATCAAGTTTTCAATGAACAATAATATATCAATGAATTAATAAACAAGTAAATATAACAATAGAATTATGGTCAAATATCATTAGGTCAAGTTAGGGTTTAGGTACTATAGGTGCCATTGCGGCAAATTTATACTGGCAAAATTGATACTCACTTGGTGGGCAAGAAAAATGTTCATTGGAATATTTTATCGAACACTTGGTGTGCAACATTTCAATAACAATTTGGTAGGATTTTAGGGTAGTATCATTTAGGCCAATTTAGCAAACATCAAGTACTCAATCCAATTAAGGTCATAGGCATTTAAATCTCAAATAAAATTCAAGGAATCATGGCTAATAAGGCTTGGAAGAGCAAAAGAAAATCAAAGGGAATGTTCAAGGGTGGTTTGACCACTCATATGTAAATCAAGGGGAAGCTTCAATAATTTTGCTTATGGCTATTTTTATGTATAGTAACATATTTACAACTCACTTTGAAGGCCAAAAACACTATGAAAGCTTCAATTCTCACATTAGGCATAAATGCCCTTCATCACTCTTCCATCATTGTTTTCATTTTTTTTGTGCTACATAATAAAAACAATATGGTTTAAGCTTTATTTTAACATAGAAATTCAATTTATAAGCTTGAATTGATTTAAACTTAACTAACTATAATTTTAGAGTTATTGGATATAATAGAACCCTATTAGCAGTCTTGATTCAATTATTTATATCTTGAGTTACAAATATCCAATTACTTCAATTCTTTTTCTTCTTTAAACTAGACACATAAGGTTATAACATATCCAAAATTCAGCTAAATATATATACTTTACAATTTTTGGTGAATATTTAAATTCTACTATATTTCTGTGTAAATGTCCCTCCAGGCAGGTTCTATTTCCATATTTATATCTCATAAAGTACTCATTAAATTGAAAAATTATTTTTTAGGCATCTAGTCATATATAATTTAACACTTTTTATATTTTATACTTTGTCTAATTCGTCCTTTAAGGTCCTCAAATTAAATAAACAAATTCAGACTTTCTGCAGAATTGACCACATGAACCAGTCAGATTTGAAGATTAATATCTCTTTACACATATCAATTTTTTTAAAACTACTTTATAGACATAAAATTAAGACATAAAGCTATAACTTTCATATTTTATACTTTATCAAAATCTTTCCTTAAGACTATGAAAAATGAAGTGTAAGATTCTTCCTTTATATACCTTAAATACTGAAATTTCTTAACAATAATTAACATATACTCATAAGAATTGAAAAGAAAACAAATTATGAAATTTACCTCAATTCTTTGGTAGAATCCCTAATCTTGATACCACTTATGAACTAATCTTCTTTCTTTAATTTTAATACTTGTTTATAGTTAAACTAGGTTAGTTTGGGTTGTAAAGTGTTGGCATTTCATAAAATTTTAGGTTATATTTGGTGGAGGTGAGATTTGAATGCTTGAATGATTGAAAGAAATTGAAGAAAGGGAGGGGAGTAATTCGGCCAAAGCAAGAAAAAGGATGGAGAAATTTAGTTCCATTTGGATACTTAAAAAAAATCTCAAAGTTTTAAAATTTACACATTGACTTCTCAAGTTTTTGGTATTTATAAATTGACCTCAAATCTTTTATAAATTTATACTTTTGCCCCACTTTGATTTCTAACACTAATAGTTTACATATTTTCCATTTTTTATTTAATTAGGGTTTTAATGATGTAACGGTGTAATTCTATTTTTAACAAATTATTAATGATTTTTAGTTGAAGTTTTGATGACTTAATTACACTTATATAACTTTTATACTTGAATAGAAATAATTTTCCTATTGATGCACATATGGAATTTTCTAGGGTGTTACAGTTTAACTCAATGATCTATATAAAATTAATATAACATGTCAGACACATATTAAATATACTCATGCATAATATTGAACTATCAAATAACCACATCATCACATAATCATATAAGGACGGTGATTAGTCAAAAGAAAATAACACTAAAGCTCAATAATGAGAAGTCAACCCCTAATAATATGGCTTTCTAATTCCAAATAATCTCTTAGTCCAAATATGAGTCCATCTTCTTCCTGTGATTGTGCAGCAAGAACCCTAAAATGGGACTATCTTCACCCTATGGTCAAGCAATGTGACCTACTCTAGAGCAGCAAAGGACAATCAACAATAGCTATCTCTAGTTAAAATGATCGTCAAACACATATAACCATATATTATCAAGATACCACCCTAGTGATTTTCACTTCATCCTAATTTTGTCTAACAATCACAGGCAATAAGCAGTAATCATAATTATAACAATTTTTCATTATGCTTTTATGATCCAATGTTGATAATAACAATTATATAAATATATATGAATGATCAATGCATGTATGTAATTTGTAACATTAAACAACTGAGGAGAATAAGAGTGTTATATTAAATTATATAACTTACAAACTTGATGAAGATTAAACCAACTAGCTGTCCTTAGAGCTCCTGTTGCTCAATGATTAAGAATATACCTAAAAATATACAAGGAACATTAGAATACAAACAATACAAATTTTAATTTTAGAGTTATACAAGAACGACTTTAAATAGTTTGCTGAAATTTTGACAGAACTTCCCTTATAACTAATATATTTACCCACTGAAATAAAAAATTACATTTAAATAGACCGCAAGGCTCACAATAACTAATAGCAACAAGTATCACCAACTGTCTCAATTCAACAACTCAGGCATATATATATATATATATATATATATATATATATATATATAAGAAAATTGTTAACATTCATTAAATATCATTTAATTCTTTTCTTTAAAATCTTTATAATAATTTACACATACATAGTAAACTCGTTTTTCAAAAATTAAATTAAATTTGTAAACTATTTTTAATTACTAATATACCTTAAAATCTCACGTTACCTCAACTATAAAAGATCATTAATTTTATTTCAATTAATTTAATACAATTGCATACATATATAAATCAAAGAAAAGCACATCAATTGCTTTAACTCCATTTAAAATCAATTTTAATCGAACCCTTTAAAATCATATAAAGTTTTTCTCAGGAGCAAAAACATATTGAGGAAAAGAAGGAATTATTTTGAAAATTCTTGTCAAATGGACAAAAAATCCCAATATTTATGAAATCTATCCTACTAGTTGTGCTCAACTTATTGGTAATCTGGAGTCTGATCATAGATTGAATTTCATTTTTCATTTTTTCACTCAGTTCTCGGGACTGTCAGCAGAAGAGAGCCAACTTGCTAGTCTTTCTGGTTATAGAGCGAACAATTCGAAAATCTTTGTGAAAGGGCCTACTTCAACAGTAGAAACTTTTTTAGAGTCTCCTGGTAACATAAACCTTCCTTTAGAATAAGACAATTAGGTAGATGCGAGAAAAACCTCTCCTGTAACATAGAACTCGTCGCTGTGCTACTGAAGGTTTTGAGGAAGTTGAAATAAGAGAGCATTTTATATATGGACACATAAAGGACATAAATGAAAAAGCAGAAAATTTAATTCATGGTTTGTTGTAACCACAAAATTCATATAATTTATAAAAGGGTTAATTATATTGAAACCCCTGCATTTTTTTATACTATACTAATACGTCCTTCTGTTTTCAAAATTATACTAAAACACCCTTGCATTTTGCTTCCGTTAAAATTTGAGGTCCTTCCATCAAAAATTCGTTAAATTACTGCAAAAAGTCCATAATACCCCTCATTTTCATTCTTATTTTCATTTTTTACCCACCCAATCCATTTCATGCTATTTTTAATTTTTCTAATATGCTTCTTTTGTGTATTTTATTTTCTTAAATTTTTATCATAAATCGAGATTCACAACTAATATATCTACCTAAAAAATTATAATAGTTTTAGTTCAACATCATAGATTTAATATTATTAATTTTTTTTTTCTTCTGGGCTTCTTAACCTCTTTAAACTCTAAACTTTAAACTCTAACCTTCTTAACTTCTATCCTAAGAATACACCCATTTCTCAAATCTAAGCCTCATTTTTCAACATGGTCTATGTGGGTTTCTTCCCAATTAGCAATTCATCACTGCAAATTAAGAAATTAATCACTAAGCATAAAGCAAAAACAATAAGGAAAAACAAAAAACTCAATGGATTTCATTCATATGTATAGAAAATGTCTGCACTTATATAACAATAAGTGAAAACAGAAAAATAAAATCCAACATAGTTAAATTTTTGGAGTATGTAGAAAAAAAAGATTAACATAATTTAAACATAATTTAAAAATATATCCAAAAAGCTTTGATTGAAATGGGTATAGAGGAGATGTGTCATACCCCAACTCCAGTGGTGCGACGGTCCTAGGGCAAGGGTAGGCTTAAGGCCACCATAAATCCGTAGAACTCATATATCCTGAATCTCATACACAATTATATCAATTATAAATATCATATAATATCATACAATGATCATTTCTATAAATTCAATTAAACATCAATCATATCTTTACCATTATCATTTCATAGCTTTCTCTTGTTCCCTACTGATCAAAAGATGTATCTCACATCACTAAGGAACAAGAGTACCCAAAAGGTAACAATTCATACATCAAATATTATCATCTTCAAATGACTAACTACGGAGCTCTAGAGAATACTCCCATTACATATTGTATCATAATACTATTTAATGAATATACATAATTACATATCAAAAGAATTACAATGGAAGCTTCTTGGGATGAATAAGTCAAGAAGCTTGATCTTCTCTACTAGCTCCCTCATGAGCTACACTATCACCTGAAATCCATAGAAGAGGAGTGAGCCTTCAACTCAGTAAGATATGAACATGCAGTAAGAAAGAAATAAATATACATAATTATATAAATATATATATAATCCGAAAGAAACATTCATTTTCAAGAACATGGTAAGAATCAGAATGTGGTTAGGCTTACAAAGAAACAAGAGTGCTCACAATCGAATAGCACTATCAATTATCATGGTAGAACTACAGAATGAATCGATAGCCATGCTACCTATCATAACAGAGCACATCAGTAGTCCTTGCTACCTTATCGCAAACGCATACTTGGCCAGACATACGCCTAGAGCTCGTGGTCCCCTCTAGGTGAAACACTGGTAAAAATCCTACTAGCTGGGTTCACAAAGTGCACGATGGACCAATGAATTTACTCTCATTGGAAAGAACGTTCTATCCATAGGGCCATATGGTTTCATATCACAAGAACATATTGGTCGCAAGACCATCAATATATATATATCATAATTTCATTCAAGTTTAACAAGTAATAAGCAAGTAGAAATCATGTGAACTTGGTCCAAGAAAGTTGACCAAGTCACTTACATTATATATGTACATATGGAATCTCATGAATCAAT
>CANXYC011264596.1:0-23954 GCA_948193065.1 Aleurites moluccanus | reverse complement strand
ATTGATGACTTTTCCAGATATGGTTATCTGTATCTCATTAAAGAAAAATCTGAGTCTTTTGAGAAATTCAAGATATTCAGAACTGAAGTTGAGAAACAGCTGAATAAAGTCATCAAGGTAGTAAGGTCAGACAGGGGTGGTGAATACTATGGCAGACATGGTGATGCTGGACAACTTAAAGGGCCATTTGCCAAATACCTAGAGGATTCTGGTATTGTAGCCCAATTCACCATGCCTGGAAGTCCTGAACAGAATGGTATTGCGGAAAGGCGAAACCGTACCCTTATGGATATGGTTAGAAGTATGATAAGTAGAACCAACTTACCACAGTTCCTGTGGGGAGAAGCCATTAAAATGGCTTTATACATTTTAAACAGGATTCCTACTAAATCTGCTCCTTTGACGCCTTTTGAGTTATGGACAAGGCGTAAGCCTAGTCTAAACCATCTTCGGGTTTGGGGTTATCCTGCAGAAGTAAGGCTATATAATCCAATATTAGGTAAGTTGGAATCAAGAACCACTCCTTGTTATTTTGTGTCATATCCAGAACATTCCAAGGGATACAGGTTTTATAACCCTAATGGAGGATAGAGGATTGTGGATTCATAGACAGCTAAATTTTTGGAACTTGATGTGGCAAAAATTAGCTCACAGACCATCAAGAATGATAGTGATATAGAGACATTATTTCCCTTTATTCAGGCTGAACAGATCATTGTGGAACCTCAAGTTCCACCTCCAGTTATGGAGCCACCACAGCTCGATCCAATGGGAGTTGAGGAAGGTGTTATTGGGCCTGTGCCTGATGATTCCACTTAGCCCCATCAAGTACAAGATGAGGTTGTGGCAGCACCATTAAGGAGATCTATAAGGGAAAGACGGTCTGTTATTCCACCAGACTATTTGGTCTATCTAGGAGAGCAAGATTATGATATAGGCTGTGTCATAGATCCAATGAATTATAAGGAAGCTGTGTCTGGTCCTCAGTCAGACTTATGGATGGATGCAATAAAAGATGAGATGCAATCAATGAAGAGTAACAACGTTTGGGAACTTGTTGAGTTACCTAAGGGTTACAGGCCAATAGGCTGCAAATGGGTTTTCAAGACCAAAAAGGATTCCAAAGGGAAGATAGAAAAGTTTAAGGCTAGACTGGTAGCCAAGGGATTTACTCAAATGGAGGGAGTAGACTATGAGGCCACGTTCTCACCAGTCTCTTCGAAGGATTCCTTTAGAGTAATCATGGCATTAGTAGCTCATATGGACTTGGAGTTACACCAGATGGATGTTAAAACTGTTTTCCTGAATGGGGACCTAGAAGAAGAGGTCTATATGGTACAAACTGAAGGTTTTGCAGCTGATGAATCAAGTGAGCTTGTATGCAGACTTAGGAAGTCCATTTATGGACTCAAACAAGCTTCCAGACAATGGTACTTAAAGTTTCACAAAGTTGTCACCTCGTCTAGCTTTGTGGAAAATAAAGTAGATCAGTGTGTATACTGCAAGGTCAGTGGGAGGAATTTTATTCTTCTCATTCTGTATGTTGATGACATATTGCTTGCCAGTAGTGATCTCGGCTTATTGCATGAGACAAAGCAGATGCTATCAACTAATTTTGATATGAAGGACCTTGGTGAAGCATCTTTTGTCCTAGGCATTGAGATCTATAGGGATCGTTTACGCCGATTATTGAGTTTATCTCAGAGAGCATATATAGATCAGGTTCTGAAACGGTTCAACAAGCAGGATTGCAAACCAGGAATTACTCCCATCGTTAAGGGTGATAAGTTGAACTTGTCTCAGTGTCCTTAGACAGATTTAGAAAAGACCCAAATGAAGGATATACCTTATGCTAGTGCACTTGGTAGCATCATGTATGCGCAAGTTTGCACTAGGCCAGATATCACATTTGCTACAGAATGGAGATATTTTTGTGGAGCATATCTCTACAGATGATATGGTTGCAGATCCACTAACAAAAGGATTACGTCCATATGTGCTAGAAAGGCACGTACAAAACATGGGATTGGTGACATCGTAAGATGTCATTGTTTAGTGGGAGCTATTCTGCATAAAGGAAATCTCAGAGTGTTGTGTAAAACTCTGAGTACAGGCTCAAGGACATTAAGACAGTAACCTGACAGATATGTCTTTTACGCATAAAGTGTGGTTAATAATAAAGTGAGACATATGCATGTTTGTTGGAACAATAAAGGTATTCTCTGGTGACATATAAGGAGTTATGACACCGAAGGAGAGAGAATGGAGACTGACAAAGGATGACGTATAAGATTCTTTTAACGTAATCGGCTTTGCCACATCACCATATTGAACCCATATCAGTAGAGTAGACAACATATGTGACCATGGATGGCTCTGTGTGACTACATGCAGTTACTGCCATGATTTGGTGTTGAAAGCTCTATAGGACAGGGTAAGTGATTAAGGGGTTATCAACAAAAAAAGGTGTACATATGAAGTAACATTTTAATTATTCACCCAAGTGGGAGAATGTTAGAATTTTTCAATAAAGTGTGGGCTTCATAATTAAAATAATAAGGCCTTAATCGAATTAATATGGGCTGGCATGGTGTGGATTTTTTGGGTCAAACCTGTAATGGGTAGGATTGACCTAGGTATATAAATATCAGCTAGGTCTCCTCCCTTAGCCTCTTCTTGCTCATTCATTCTCGTAATTCACATAAAATGAATTAGAGAGAAATCTAAAGGCAACCCATCTGCCAGAATAATACAGTAGAGGCATCAAGGGAGAAAGTCCTAGCAATTCAGATCTTCCGCTGCAATGGCTTCCGAATCGAAATCAGGTACGCCTATTATCGAGAATCTACTCCATTAACATGTTTCCTGGGATTTCGGGTTGAAAATATTTTTCCCACATGCATTAGTCAAAGTAACAAATCATTTAACAAGAGTTTCAAGTTTCAAATGAAAATGAGTCTTGATACCATTTAGCGAGAGCTGCACAAAAATTTAAAACTTGAATATTGTGGCACTTCAAATAGGTATATACACTCACTTCATCTTCAAAAATCTCTAAAAAATTTTCAGGAGTTCATTTATCAAATATGCATGAGCATTCAATCTATCTCCACCACTAAAATTCTCAAACGAAAACTTTTTTTTTTTTTTGTTTGAGAATTTTGAATGAATTAAAATAATTATATATACAAAATCTTTGTAGCACTTTTTTAGCCCTCAATTTAGGAATTAAATGGATTTTGAGAGAACTCAAGGGTGTAAAGATCTCTATTGATTTTTCATTGCATTTTAAAATAAAGTCTCAGATAAGATATTTAAGAGATACTAATTAATCTCATTCACATTTCACAATTTAATCCTTTTTAACCAATACCCGTACAATATATATGTAATTCTCATACAATATGTAATTGATTTGTAAAATCAGTGGGCTTATGAAGGAATGAGTTATAGTTATTAATCATTATCATATTTGATTTAAAAATAAATAAATTATGTAGGTTTCACTCACTATTAAATTCGCATGAGATTAATTTAAGGCAAAAATAAAAGAAAACATGATGTAGTGATGAATTTTTCACATTTTATCTATTTAATCCTTAAAATTTTATTATTTCACTTTAAACTCTCAATTTTAATTTATTTATTTTTTATGTTGAGTATATATTTCTTAAATGCCATGAACTGATCATATAATATTCAGTGTGACTGACCATCTTGGCTTGAAAAAAATGACATTTATTTTTATGTTTATTAATTCTATATATTATTTTCAAAAATGAAATTGGAATATAATTTTAGAATCTATACATATATTTTCAATGTGAAAAAACTATATAAATAAGTTAGTATTATAGTAGTTGAGTGTATATTGATATTTTATGAGAAATCAATTTTATTAAAGGACTAAATGCTTCAAAGAGCTATTTGATACAGTATACAATGATCCTATACATACACAACTTGAGGTAACGGTCAATTATATACAAGAGATCAATATTTGATTACAAAGAATATTACCATGCTAGAATTAGGTCATGATTTACTCTATCTTGTTGGGGACAGATGGCACAAATCAAGCTCAAAAGAGGGGTACGTATTACTGCCAAATATTACTATTTACATCCTTCCTCAAATTAACGCTAGGTGTCAACAAGCATTAATTTGTCAACGAAGTACTGATGCCGAGCATGTGTCATTGACTTCGTAAATAGATCAGCAACTTGGTCTTGAGAAGGAATGTGTTGAAGTTGTAGAATTTTATCTTGAACAAGGTCACAAATATAATGACAATCCACTTCAATATGTTTTGTCCATTCATTATGTACAAGGTTTGTACTGATGCGAATTGCACTCATATTATCAGCATAGAAAGATATAGGCTGGTTATAATTATAGAAGACACCCAGTTCCATGAGAAGACAATGAAGGCAAACTATTTCTGAACTGATTGAGGACATAGACTGATATTCTACTTCAGTATAGGACTTAGCAACCCGATCTTGCCTTTTGCATTTCCATGAAATGGGAGCTGAATCTAAGAAAACACACCATCCAGTAGTTGAACTCCTAATATCAAGACAACCTACATAATCAGTATCAGCAAAAGCCACAAGTTTCAAAGAAGAGCTAGAAGGAAAAAATAGACATCGCCTTATTGTGCCTTTAAGGTAGTGAATGATTCGATGGAGAGCGATGAGGTACAATCGACGAGGATTAGATAAAAAATGGCTCACTATTTAAACAACATATAATATATCTGGTCGAGTTATAGTGAGATATATGAGGCTACCAATAAGGCGCCTATACATAGTAGGATCATTAAGAGGTTGCCCATCATTCTTCTTTAACTTAAGATTAAGTTCCATGGGTGTGTTACAAGTTTGGGTATCTGTAAGATTGGCTAATTTTATCAAATCAATAGTATACTTACGTTGACTGAGATACACGCCATTTTTTTATTGGGAAACTTCTAACCCCAAAAAATAAGTCAACGGTCCCAAATCATTCATGTGAAATGAGGAGTGAAGAAATTGTTTTAATTTAGTAATACCTTCTGGATCACTTCCTATAATAATGTTCGGATCTTTTCGCAAGTGCATGAATCGCTTTAGCAAGTAATAGAGTGAGTAGAGTATCATCCCACAGAGAGGCGTTGTCAATTACTGAAATTGATATTATCTTTATTAATTGGATAGAAATTAATTTGGTTTGGATGAATTTTTTTAAAGCAAAATTAAATAAATAAGAAAACTTAACTTGGAATTTAAAGATATCAAAGAAAACTATCTAGAATTTAGATTTCGTTAATTGAATTTATACGGTTGATCTGACTCAATAATGATTTCAAAACTATAGTATTTGATGGATTGATTATTCTAAATTATGAATTAGTCTCTCCCAAGCAAAAATCTAAACATTAACATTAATGCAAGTGTTTACTCTCGTGATCATTGAATTAATATTAATTCATTAAGATCCTTAGTAATTTCATAACATCCACTAAAGTGTACCTTAATATCTTAGCAATACATGCCTTAGCTTATTAATTCCATGAACTATCAACTATCGCAGCTCTTGCTTATAAATAGCTACCTTAGATAGTGATTATAGTGGCCAATTATAAAACACTTATAAATCAAAATTAACAAATCAAACTATGTATTAAAAATAATTGAAATCATAAATCATTGTCATCAACCTTTATTATTAAATTAATTTCATCTAAGAAAAAGGATTTAGTTCAATATGGTAAAATAAAGAAAAAGTAAACTAATCAATAAATTAAACATATTCATACTAAAATTAACAAAGAAATAAACAAGTAGAGAAAATAAAAACTCTATTTGATGATCTCTTTGATTGATTGAAGGTCTTGAATCTCCAAAAATTCTTTTCTCTAGCCTCCCTTAAGTCTCCTTAGCTCCCAAGAGTGATATATATCTTTCCTAAGCCTTGGTTGTCTTTTTATAGACTTTATTTCTGAGAGCAGAGTAAAATACCGGGTATAGGTATTTTACGTATTTGGCGAAATACCGGGTAGGCAGTAAAATACCGGGTATAGTGGCAAAATACCGGGTACCCGGTATTCGCTATTATTTCTCGAGTTATATTTATACTTCAAATACCGGTTCTTCTTCTCCAAATACCGAGTGTTCGCTTCAAATATAAGGTGCTCGGTATTTCATCCCCTGATGAATTTTTTCAACTAAAAATCTAAAATTTTAATTTTCAAACTTTCAAAACAAAATCATTATTCAAAAATAAAATCATAACCAAAATCATAAATCTAATTAAATTTAAATTAAAAATATTATACAAAATCAAATTTAAATCCTATCAAATCTACCAAAATATTGCTAAATTCTTATTTCAAATTGAAATTCAAAACTATATTAAAATTAACTTAATTGATACAAAAATTCAATTAATTAACTACAAAATGATACATAAAATACTAATAAAAACACTCATTTTTAATGCCTAACAAATAACCATGTTGTCCATATAGACTAAGAGAACAACAATTTTGTCAAAAGATTGGCAAGTGAATAATGAATGGTCATTATTACTTTGTTGAAATCCAATAGATTTAATAGTGGTAGAAAATTTTTCAAACCATGCATGAGGGGCCTGTTTAAGCCCATAAAGAGATTTGTGAAGTTTATTTACCATATTTGAATTTTTAATAATGTATCCAAGAAGAGGTTTTATGTACACAGTTTCTTTCAAGTCTCTATGAAGAAATGCATTTTTGACGTCAATTTGGTATAAAGGCCATTGTTTTGCTGATGCAACAGCTAAAAGAGTACGAACTGTGGTCATTTTAGCAATAAGAGAAAATGTCTCCTCATAGTCAATCCTATATTTTTGCTTCTATCCTTGAGCTACTAGTCGGGCTTTATATATGTCAAGAGAACCATCAGCTTTAAGTTTAATAGTATATATCCATTTATTACCAATAAGTGATGCATCTTTAGTTTGATTTGTTTCAAGAGCCAATAATTCCTCATCCATTGTTTGTTTCCAACATGCATTCTCTATTGCTTGCTTATAGGTTGAAGGTATAGGAATGGAATCAAGAGTACTAAGATAGGAAGTGAAAGGACCATATCGTTCTAGAGAATAACCATATCGATTTGGAGGTTGTCCAAGATTCAAATGAACTGACCTGCATGGTGATGGTGATGATGGGGTTGATAAATTTGATTCTGGAATAAGAGAATGATCATCACAATTGTGATTGGGTACATCCACAGAAGGGCTTGGAAGAACATTGTTGGGATTACTGCATGAAAAATCATTAGAAAATGAAGGCAAAAAGGAAATAGACTCATTGAGATTATGTTTAGATATTGAGTTAGAAGTAAAATAATATATATATTTTCAAAGAAATAGACATGGCAAGAAATGCGCATCCTTTTTTCTAGAAAATCATAACAAAGATATCTTTTATGGTTATCACTATACCCCATAAACACACATTTTGTAGCTTTTGAAGATAATTTGGTTCGTTCATATGGAGGTAATAAAACAAAGCAAACACATCCAAACACCCGAAGTTGAGAATAATTAGGTGACTGTTTGTATAAGCAAAACCAAGGTGATTTGTTTTCAAGAAGGGAAATTGGTTGCCTATTGATAAGAAAAATTGTTGTATGAATAGCTTCTACCCAAAATTTTTGTGGCACATGAGAATCTAGTAAGAGGGTGTGTGCAATTTCAACCACATGACGGTTTTTTATTTCTACTATACTATTTTGTTCAGGGGTCTATGGATAAGGCAATTGATTCAAAATTCCCTTTTCTTGGAAAAAGGAAGTGAGCTGTGAACAACAAAATTCCCCTCCAGAATCGGAATGAAAAATTTTGACAATATTCCCAAATTGTGTTTCAATCATAGTTAATTTTTTTTTTTTTTTTGCAATATTAATAAGATAAGACTTTGCACATAGGAAATATACCCAATAAATCTTGTAAATTGATCAATAAACAACATAAAATATCTATAACCCATCCTTGATAATACTGGTGATGGCCCTCATAAATCTGTATGTATTAAATCAAAAGGTGCATCTACAGAATTAGTACTAGAAGGAAAAGGTAATTTGAGTTTCCAAAGTAGCTTGAGTTCGTAGATGAGTTTCTTCCCTAACAAGGTCTCCCAAAATTGAATCAATATTTGTGAGTCCACGATTAATGATACTCGCCCTGATATTTTCAAATTCATATCTAAGCTTCATAAGAAATTGAAGCACTCTACTTCTATCTCGTTCTTTTTGTAGTGCTTGATAAGCATAATTATCAACTATACTTACAAACATCATATATATTTTTGTCCATAATCCCAACAATTCAGAGTAGAAGGTTCTGGTATCTCTATCATCTTGACTGAACTTGGCAATGGCATATTCAATTTCAAATATTCTAGCCTAATTTGTTTGAGAATAAATTTTCTTAAGATGATCCCAAATGGCATATGCAGTATTAAACGGACGTAAACTTAATGCAATATTTTTTTCAACAGAATTCAAAATCCAAGTAATAATTCTATTATTATTTTCTCTCCATGTAGCTTTTCCTTTATCATCATCTGTTGGTTCTTTTATGGACCCATTCAAAATATCAGACAATTCTTTTTCCTCAATAAAAATCCGAAAATGAACTCCCAAAGTGGGTAGTACTTCCCATTAAATTTAACAGATATAGTGTCAGATTTTTCACAATCCATAATTCTAAAATAAAAAAAATGATAGATCACACCTGGAGCAATGGAAGATATAAAAAATAAGAGTTGTTGGAATCATATACAATGAGACAAATGTTAGAAGAAGCAATCTGCTTGATGTGTTGGAAAAAAAGATAATCGTAACTGTCTATTCTGGAGGCACAATGATTAAAATAAGCTAAGCTTTGATACTATGATATTTTATGAGAAATCAATTTTATTAAGAAACTAAATGCTTCAAAGAGCTACCTGATACATTATACAATGATCCTATATATACACAACTTGAGGCAACAGTCAATTATGTATAAGAGATCAATATTTGATTACAAAGAATATTACCATGCTAGAATTCGGTCATGATTTACTCTATCTTGTTGGAGACAGATAGCACAAATCAAGCCCAAAAGAGGGGCATGTATTACTGCAAAATATTACAATTTACATATATTTCATAATACAGGAGATTGGAGAATTAGGTCATGATTACAGAGAATATTACCATGCTAGAATTAGGTCATGATTTACTCTATCTTATTGGGGACAGATGGCACAAATCAAGCCCAAAATAGGGGCATGTATTATTGCCAAATATTTCAATTTACATATATTTCATAATACAGGAGATTGGAGATTCAAATCTAAAAATATGACCAATAATATTTAAAATATTAGTAATGAAATTATTGTGATAAGTATAAAACATAAAGTATCAATTTAATTCAAAGAAAATGTAATGTGTTTATGCTATTTATATAATAAATATAAATTTTTGAGGTGTTCTTATACCACAAATTTGGGTCCTCGCATTATGATTCGTCTTCGCTCATAATTTAATAGTACCTTGTACTGTTGAGCCAACTCTTTAAATTGGAGGAAAGATAATATTAGTTTGCAGAAGATACCAAATTATTAAAAGAGACTTGAATAAGAGTAAGGAACAAAAGTTACAGTATTTCTTCTCTGCTGCAAGAGCCGTTACAAAAGCAATGCAATCAAGAAAAAAAAAACCACTATAAGAAGCAATTTTGATGCCATTCTGAGCTTTCTCTTCTCTCTATGTGTATTTTCAAGAAATACAAGCTTAAAGAAATATATATACAGAGCATACTTAGATTGACCTTGTATAGTGACATTAATAATTTAATTTATTTTCAAACACAACAATTTAATAATAGACATTGAATAAAAAAAGCTTGTTAATTACTAAGTTGACTTCTGTACAACACAGCAGAACCTTGGCCGTCAAGGCTTATTTAGATGCTTTATCAATTATTCTTCACTAATGACATTAAAAAAGAATTTTTTTTTTCTAAAAAAAAATATTAATTGTTAGAATAAAAAAGGATGGCTCAATTATACAGAGATTTGCTGTCAATGGCCTCAGATGTGATTTTCTTGTATGAGAACTTGATGTGAGAGTAATAGGATGAATGACGGAGCTCTATGAGGCTCAGGAGTCTCGGTTATCTAGACGAAAAATAAAAATTTTATGAACATTAATTTTTTTTTTATTTGACTTATTTAAATTTAATTTTTTACATAAAAATAATAATTGATTCATTCAAAATTAATTAAAAATATTATTAACTTATTAAAAAAAATTATTTAGTCCATTTAAGTCTAACTTTTTAAATAAAATTAATTTTCGGTTCAATCAAAATTACTTTGCTAGGTCCTTAATGTGATGTATAATTTACAAAAATAAACATATGTATTGCAATGTAGTATGACCTACATGTATAAATACATGGATTCATTTGAAATTTATGAGGATGGACCCCATATAAATATGAGTGAAAATACATCGTATAAATTATATTAAATAATATCATATTGGTAATAATGTGGTATCGAAGTCATTGGGGTTAATAATCTATAATGATTAATTGTTTATCTTATGGTACAGAATATGCCAAGTGAATAGTAGTGAAAAAGATCAACCAAAAAGGGGAAATAACTGGGGCATTAATACACTAGCAATAGTCTTCTATTATTGATTTGTGTAGAAAAAGCACAAAACTTCATTTCATGAAAAAAAGAAGGAAAAAAATCATGAAAATAATTTCAAATAGTTGTGAATTACCAATAAACTAATTAAATTGAAGCTTTAATTAATACATGAAATGCAACTCAAAGTAGGAGATTGAGTATGCAAATCAATGCAGAGAGCAGGCTGCAGGGGGGAGTCACTTCTACACATTGGGCCGTATACCACCTTACCCAGGCTCATTTGTATGTTCCCATGCCTATACCAGTTTCTCTGTCATATGGCTGGAACCCATCTCTGGCCTTAGAATAACAAATATAGTA
Organism: Aleurites moluccanus; assembly: GCA_948193065.1. NCBI lineage: Eukaryota > Viridiplantae > Streptophyta > Magnoliopsida > Malpighiales > Euphorbiaceae > Aleurites > Aleurites moluccanus. The sequence continues at coordinate 12,913 of CANXYC011264596.1, read as the reverse complement.
GAATTCAGATACTATGGCATAGAAGAAAGTAAAAGCTGCTCCTGCCCCAAAAACTCCCTTCCTCAATGTTTGGCAATCTGGAGGATTGTCACTGAAAACAGTCCTGTACTTGGTATGATAGGTATTCCTCACTGAACCCGCCAACAAACATACCTCAGCAATGAAGAAAAATACCCTGATAGAGAAATTTGCAGAAGATCAAATAAACATGTAATACATTGCAAGAATTAGAATCTGTTTGACATTACTGTTTATACTTCTGTTAAAGAAAGCACTATGTTGAAATTGTTGATCGGAGATTATTAAAGTTCTTTCACTATCTAATTGCAAAAGTTTTAGAATAGCTAAATAATACTCTGAAAAGCTTTTTTTCAACTTCTAAAATGGCGTTTCTCGGAAAGGTAGATTTCAATTTCAGCATCAAACGTACTCTTAAAATATTTTTGTAGTTTAAAGGTGGGTTATGGTCAAATACCAGCAGGTAACGAAGAGGATAACTGCCCAAGCCCTTGAACCTCCAGGATTCAAAGGCTTGCCACAGCAGAAACATTGACTTGCCACCATTATGATGATTTGGCTAGCCATTAGAAACAAGAATGCACCAACACCATAGCCAGTTGCAATGTCTGACTCATAAATACAATAATTGTAATTTACTTCAGGATCCCGCTTGATTACTGCCTGCAAACAAGATTATTATTAGTTTTTAGTTTACTAATTCATCAAGAAATTAGCTACTTAATTAGCTTGCTAGTAATTGGATTAATAATAGTATATCCAAATCAATATATTAAAGAAGCTTGATTTTAGAATCTGGACTTGATTCCTCTAGACCAAAGAAAATGAAATATTAAGGTATCGTTTAGTTATAGAAAATAAAGGTTGTTTTCCAAAAAATTATTCAAGAAAATAGAAAATAGAAATTTGATATTTAATTATCAAAGTTTTTCAAATGAAAATTTTGAAAACAATATTCCAAGTTTTTCAAAATTATGCTATATTATGAAAAACTATTTCATCATATATTTTTCACTCTCTTTTAAAATAAATATTTATGAAAAATAATAATTATATATTTAATATAAAAAATGAATCTTAAAAATAAAAATGAAAAGTATACCGAAATAGTCTAGTGATAAGTACATATTCTCATGGGCAATAAAAAACTTTAAATAAAAAAAATCTTATCATATTTTCTTATTTTCTAATTTTCAAATTGAAAAATAGAAATATAGCAAATTAGGAAATGAAAATAAAATTAGAAAAAGAAAAAAATATATTTTTCATAAATAAATAAGGCCTAAATATTTCATCCACCTTAACCCATTACATTAAATAGAAAACTTTTACAAGGGCAATAAAAAACTTTAAATAGAAAAAGATCTTATCATATCTTCTTATTTTCTAATTTTTAAATTGAAAATTAGAAATATTAAAAATTAGGAAATGAAAATAAAAACTTTGAAAAAGAAAATAGAGAATATTTTCCATAAATAAATAAGGCTTAAATATCTCATCCACCTTAACGCATTACATTAAATTGTGGGTTTGAAAAATTGATAAAATTATAAAGGATATATATAAGTTTAAAATCTAATTACTTATTGATAGGCATGATAATAATTCGATTTGAAATTAAAGTCAAATCAAAATCAAATAGGTTAAAATAAGAATCAAAATCAATTAAAATTTAAATTATATTAAATCGAAATCAAATCATGACTAAAAGAATCGGTTTTAATTTCAATAATTTTTAGACTAAATCGAAACCGATGATTCCGATTCAATTCCAAATTGAAAAAAATTAAAATTTTTCAAATAATTTTAATAATTTTTTCATATACTAATCTTTTTAAGAAATTAAAAGTAATACTATAAAACTAATTTAATTTAAACTTGATTAAAATTTATTAATATTGTAAATAAATCATATACTTTATATATATTTCTATCATATTTATTAATAAAATTAACTTTATATTAATTTTTCTCTAAATAAAGCCCACATCTTTAAAATTAAATATTCAAATACATTATATCATATATTTTTTTATTTATTTTTATTTTTATTAAAATGTGAACTTATTCAGAATATAAATTAAATTAGACACTCATTAAATTCAATTTAATAATTTTATAACCCTTTTTTTCCATAAAATTTTAACTTATATTCAATTATCTTTTTAATCTCTCAAATAGGATTACAATTCTAAATTAATTTATTTTTATTTATTTTTAATTATTTTAATTTTTATTCTTAAATATTAATTATTCTAATTCTTATTCTTAATTATTCTAATTCTTATTTTTAATTATTTTATAATGACAAATAGAAATATAAATATGAACAAAAATAAGAATTTAATTGATGAATTTACTAATTTCTATTATCTTCGTGAAGATTGAGAATTTGATGTTGATGTTGATGATCAAGTTCAAATTTTTTTTTCTTCAAAAGTTAATTTATATATATTTTTTTAATAAATTTGATTTCAAATTGTATTTAAACATATTAAATTTAAATTTAAATCAAAACCCTAATTAAAATTAAAATCGTTTCGAAACATGTGATTTCTAAATAAGATCTCTCTTAAAATTTTAATTTCGGTTTATTTAATTTTAAAACTGCAACCGATAGTTTTGAAATTAGAATCGGCAGTTCTAGAATCGTGTTCATGTCTATATATTGGCTAGTTATAAGTATTAGCAATTATTAGAATTTAACAGGTGTAGCAGCCTAATATGATTAAAAGGAACACTAATAATTTATTAAAAGAGACACATCATCGTGGGAAGAAGTGCTAATTCATATTATATGGTCCATATTGTATTAACATTACAAGGATTTTTTTCCTTTTCTTTCACATATAACTAACTACTTTTACCATTTCTCTGCTATTAGTTAGTGTTTGCTTAATTAAGAAAATCCCAGAAAAAGAAATGAAATTTTTAAAACTCTGTTGTATATTTATCCCAGAAATCACCTTTCTTTCCTTTTGTAATTTTTCTGCCCAGAAACAGAGCAGACTACCAAAATCACTTTGATATATGTTAATAAACCCAGAAACCACATGAAAGAAAGAGATTTATATCTTCAAAATTTACATCTTAAAAATTCTGCAGAATTTCTCGGCAAAGCAACAGGGCATAGTAGCAAAATCAATTATATATGTTAATAATAAAAAAAAAAAAAAAAAAAAAGAACCCAGAAATCATATACGTATATGAACTCACAGTGCTTCTTCTCTGCTCAGCTGCAACAGCCAAACCAAAGGCAATGAGATCGAAGATGAAGACTGTAATTAGCAGAAGCTTTGATGCCATAGCTAAGATGCTTCAATACGCTCGCAGTTACAGATCTTTCTCCTCTGTTTCTCAAGACTCTTCTCTGTAATTATAAAAAACCAACTGCCAACGTATAACAACCAAAGAAACTGTGGAATATAAGGAAATAGTGTAAAAAATAAGAAATATTTTAGCTAAAGAAAAAGACAATGCACCAGTTCAGCTTATTGAAAATGGGTGTGTTACCTTCTAGTCAAACATTTGCATTTCACTCTAAATAAATACCTTCATTAGATTTTTATATATTTATTTATGTATAATTACCTTATTTATGGCAAGGTATATATATATGTTGATTATAGCACAAGGCTCAAATGCTTTTTTTTTTTTCAATTATTTCCAGGAGTTGGTAAGTTAGTTGCAAGGGTGTTTTGGGTATTTTATTTATTTTTAGATGGAAAAGATAAAACAATGCTAATTTTAATTGTATTCAATATATATATATATAAATTTGGTTTATATTGAAACTTAAATTCAAGATATCTCGATTCTATATATGATTTTAATACCAGTATAAAAATCTAGATGACCAATTCTTAGAGGAAGAGTGAATAATGATATTGAAATTCGAAGGAAAATTTAATTTCTAGATGCAAACAATTTAAATAAAAGTAACAAGAATTAAATATACGAGTTTCAAAAGTGAAATTTTAATATTTTTATTAGGATTCAGAATTAATTTTTTCTAATATATACTTTTAAGTCTATTATTAGGAGTTTTGTTAAAATTATTAGAATGAATTCAAAACTTTACAAATAGTTGAATCGAAATTTTACCTACGCACCAAACAATATAAATAAAATTTGAGATTTTGGTTCACTCAAAAACAAACAGAGAAAGTTATCACAAGAGCATGAACAGAGCTTGTAGCTTTTATAACAGTGAACACTAAGAATGTATAAGCTTGCAAGAAATGTGTTTAAAACAAAGTATTGATTTGAAGCTAGGAATTTGAATTGTAAGAACTTGGAATTGCATAATCTTCAAATATGGTCTTCGTCTTTTATAGTGCTTCACTTGGTATTCAAAAAATGTAACTGTTTTAGTGCGAAAATAATAAATTTCATGTTTATATCACCTAAAAGCTCTTTAATATTTTATAGATTTACTGAAAAATAATAGGTAGCGATTATAAATCGATGAGTAACGGCCATTACTTTATCTTATTATGATGGTGAATTTTGCTTCTATCTAAATTCACTAATTTAATTTTCAGCTGGCTAACAAGTGTACGAAATAGTAACTCCGGTTATTGTTGATATGCAGACATATTCAACTTGTAGAGAGTAACGGTGGTTACTACTTTATAGTTGTGGTGACTTTTGAAAATAACGAGAATAACCAATCAATAATGGGTGAATTTTGCCTCTATAAAAAATTAGATCAGTTTAAGTGTTAAAGTGATGGGGATTACCAAATGGTAACTATTGTTACTCCATGCATGACAACAAAAAAAACTTAGTAAAATGTTATTCCCTCCATATTTTTTTTTATATAAGTTGCGATGGAGAAAGGCATAAAAAATAAAAAATTAATTATTATGTTTTAATTTTAATATAAAATAATTAATATAACTTTATTTATTTCTTTTATCATCATTAATATTAAGTATAAATTTAATTCTTAATTATAGGTAAAATTAGAAAAAAATAATTAATATAATCTTGAAATCTGAGAACGACTTATAAAATAAAATTTTTTTTCCTCTCTAAAACGACATATATAAAAGAATGAAGGAAGTAAATAATAATAAATAGATAAATAAGTTTAATATCATTAAACACATATGATGAGAATAATCACTGAATAAAAAATTAATTAGTATTCAAAAAAAATATTATTATTAAAGACAGTAATTTAATAGTTGGGTTATTATTTATTTATTTATTTTTATCTATTACCCTTTGTTTGGATAATAAAAGAAGAAAGGAAGAAAATTAAGGCTTGAAGAAAAAAAATTGAAATGTTATTATTTTCCTTTCTTTTGTTTGGATAGAAGAGAGAAGAAGAAAAATAAATTTATTTTCCCTTCAAATCTTTTTTTTTTTTATTTTCTTTTCAATTTGAAGAGAAAATAATAAGAAAAAATAATATTTATTTTCTTTCCCTCTTTATTTTCTTCCCTTTTTCAAACCAAAGAAAAAATCATTCCACCTTTATTTTTCCCTATTTATTTTTTTTCCCTAATTTTTCATCCAAACAAAAAGTTAATTTATTTAGTAATTAAATTTTGTATGTTGTATTAAGTTTATATTCTAATTTTGTATAAGAGACTATTCACCTTAAGATCTAAAGATTTTCAAATAAGAAACACATTTTATTTGTAGTTTAGTTTAAAACAATAAATTAACGTAAGTGTTTGGTTTGTGTTAAGAATTTAATTTAATAGTAAATTAATCAAGTGCAAATAAAAAAGGAGTCCATAATTTTGTGGAGTTGAAAAGCATAGTTAGCGATAGAAGGGTATTTTGGGTAGTTCAGAAAGGAAAAACGACCGCACCAGAAATTGGCTGGGAAAAAGTTGGTTATTGCTTGACGTATATCGGGGTGGCAGTTGGATTTAATTAATTTGTAGTGTTATTATTAAATTAAATTTTTTTTTCCTGAAAAATTTTTAAATTAAATCAAATTATTATTACAATCAAATTATTGATTTGATTTTAATTTATTTTTATTTAAATACTTTCGGTTCGTTAATTTCAATTAATTTTTTTTATAAAATCATTATTATTTATTATAAATTTTAAAAAAAATATCAATAAAGTATTTATAATAAAAAAAAAAATTAAAAAATTTAATTTTATATAATATAAAATTTTGTCTATTCTTTTAATTAATAAACTCAAAATTTATTTTATTTTTAAGAATTAAACTCTTTTTTATTTATTTTTAATTAATTTTAATGGATGATATTTTTTAAATTTTAAATTAATATTCGATTAAAAAAATTGATTATATATAGAATAAAATCAAATATATTTAATTATAATAATAGTACAAAACAATATATAGGCAACGCTTGAGATTCAAATTCTAGTGAGGAACTTACCCAAATCAGAGGAAATGATCCAAAATCAATTTCAAAGCCATTTTCAGTCCAACTCATTAAATCATGGATGAAAAATGCCTATCATCGGCTCATAACGGGACTTATAACTGTATCCAAGATTTTCTGATAATACTTCTACCTCTTCAACTATTGACATAGGTTAAGTATCCAATCTTCCATCTGTCATATATGCCCCATAGAAACTAATTCAAAGAATGCAAATGGTACAACTTAGGTATTCTACATCTGATATATCCAGAAGTACCACAGAAATACCTAGCTCTACTCTCCAAAATGTTGACTATCAAACTAATATACCTAGACTAGTATATACAAATAGTCAACCACAAAACCAAGAAGAAGAACCTGAGTCCCACCTTCTTCACCAACACCTTCAACTATCACCCAAAATATTGAGCATGAGATCAATGTGATAGAAAAGGAATTTCAACTTGACAAAAATCTTCTACATAAAGATTTTTATTCAAAAAAGAATGAAGCAAAGAAAATTTGGTTTTTTCAAAACTACTTTGAGGTTAGAAATGAAATCCAGGAAGAATATTATCAGTTTTGCAATACTATTCATATTCAAATGAAATTTTTTTATTGGTTTGAAATATATGCTAAAAAGCATGAAATTGCATACCCCTTTTTCAAATCAAAGCATTCTAAAAAAAATTGATCATTCAGAGAAGTCTGTAAATCCTGTCACTTCTAAGAATAAAACCCCAGAATGAAAGGTAGGTTCTTTTTGAAGTGTTTGAATTTAGTAGAGCCAGTTACTTCCAAGATAGAAAGGTAATAGGACTGTGGTTTGAATTTATCCCATGGTTTACAATACAATCCTTTTGGAAATAAATTTGAAGCTGCTTTGGAGGCTTTTTTATGATAAAAACTTTCCTCCATAGTCAGGATAATTTGAAAATGAGATTTTTCTAAATACTCACTTGATTTCAAAAATTATTTTTTCTGAGAAACTACAATTTCAAAAATATTTGGTTTTGAAAAATCTTTTGAAACAATTTGAGTTGAGGTTTTGGAGGAAAAAACTAACTTTGTTTTTGAAATAGTAAGGGTTTTCTTACCTTTGTCCTCTTTAGAGGATGTTGATTTTGAAGTAGAGACCTATTGTGGGCTTTGGGCCTCTAAAAGTTTTTGAAGGGCCAAAATTAACTACTTTAGTCAATGCCAATAGTGGATATCGCCGGTATCAGATCCTGGAAGGGTTGTGTGTGAGAGAGTGAATAGTGTCTGAATACATTGAAGAAGATAAACAATAGACAAATAGGATTACTATTTAAATAAACTGTTGGATTTGAGTGCAGTTATAAGTCCCGTTGTGAGCTGATGATAAGCATTTTAGGGCAATAATCCCGGTGGCCGCATCCTAAGTTTATCTAGAAAAATAATTTTATTTTCTATTATTTATTTTCAAAAATGAATTTAGATTCTTTTTTCTGTCGAACTACATCTCTTTCAAACTCTTCTACTTCTGAATCTTCAGAATTTAAACGGATCATCAATAATGAAGAAATCACTATAAAGGATTTTTCAAAACAAATTGATGACTGGGAAATCCCCAGAGTTCAAAAGAAACAGATTTATGAATTTTCAAAATTTTCTCTTTTCAAAATTGATTTTACAATCAAAATAGATGAAAGAGATATCCAAATTTCAAAACTTTTTGAAGAAATTCATCTTCTGTCTTCAAAATCTCTTAAAAAACATAAGGAAAAATCCTATAAGTATATACATATAGGATTAGTCCAGGTAGGTATAAAACCTTTGACCAGAGAATGATTAGATACCTCCATCTTAGCAGTCTTTAGAGATATTAGGTTTACAAACTTTCATAATTCTTTGTTAGAAACTGTAGAATCCAGCCTTAAAAAAGGACCAATCAGCTTTAGCTGTTATCCAAACATTACAGTCTCTTTGAATGATAAAAATATTTTAAAGAGCATTATTTTTCAAATCAAAACTCATAATTATAAAATACTTGATGGATCAATTCCAATTGCATTGATTTTCAAAATTCATTACAAAGCAATGATCCATGCTTTTGCTTCAAAACACATCCAACACTCACCAAAAGGAAAAACCATTTTGCTTCAAACAGACCTTATAAAGGTCAATACAGTTATCCTTAAAACCATCCAGTGGAAAGATGTAACCTTACCAAAGGAATGGATTTTAGAAGGAGTAACTCAACCAGAAATTCCAAAACAACCTGAACCAAATTCAAACCTGAAGAACATTACCCAGTTCTCAGATGGTAGAGTCAAATTGATATTTGACAGAAAATCAACCTCATCAAAATTTTCTGATAATGCCTCTACCTTTTCAACTATTGACATAGGTCGAGTATCCAATCTTCCCTTTATCATATATGCCCCATATAAGCCAATAAAGAATGCAAATGGTACAGTCTAGGTATTCTACATCTGATATACCCAGAAGTACCACAAAAATACCTAGCTCTACTCTCCAAAATATTGACTATCAAACCAATATACCTAGACCAGTATATACAAATAGTCAACCACAAAAACCAAGAAGAAAAACCTGAATCCCCACCTTTTTTACCAATACCTTCAGCTATCACCCAAAATATTGAGCATGAGATCAATGTGATAGAAAAGGAATTTCAACTTGACAAAAATCTTCTGCATAAAGTTTTTTATTCAAAAAAGAATGAAGCCAAGAAAATTTATTTTTTTCAAAACTACTTGGAGGTCAGAAATGAAATCCAGGAAGAATATTATCAATTTTGCAATACTGTTCATAGTCAAATGAAATTTTTGGATTGGTTTGAAATATATGCTAAAAAGCATGAAATTGCATACCCTTTTTTCAAATCAAAGCATTTCAAAAAAACTGATCATTCAGAGAAGTCTGTGAATCCTATCACTTCTAGAAATAAAACCCCAGAATGGAAGGTAGGTGATCAAACAGTTCAGTCTGAGCATCCATCACCTAGGGAGATTACAATTCCTTTAAGTTCAAATAGTGAGGTCACAGCTTCACCTTACAAAAAAGTCTAGGATGTTGATTCCAGGAACATAAGGAACATTGTTCAATAGAACAATTTTTCAAATGCCAATTTTCAAACCATAGGGAAATAGTTGACCATGATAGAAAACCACATCCAAAAGTTGATCATCACTGTTCCCTAAAATTCAAATTTAGCAGTTGCCGCCAAAACTATAGTTTTAGAAAAACCTATAGAACAAAAGCTTAAGAATCCTATTTTCAAAACATATCAGGTTTCTAAGCCTAGTCAGCAACAGTTTCAAACAAACAAACTTGAGTTTTTCCAAGCCATTAAGGATCAACTGAGTAAAATAGGTCAAAACCTTGACTCAGAAGCCTCTACTTCTTGACAAGAAGTACCTTAGACTCCTCAAACAGAGTCCAGAAATATTAGTGTCATTGACCAAAGTCAAACCACTTCTGATGAAGAATTAGAAGCTTTCAAACTGGAAAAAATTCTTCAAATCAATAGATTGACTTGGCAAAGTCAAAGTTATGTCCCCAAAATCACAGCACCTGATTTAGGGATAGAAAACAAATCCAATGCCTTAGTTCAATCTAGGTTCAATACTTCGTCTGTTTATGAGTGGAATTTAGATGGAATATTTGAATACAACATACTTAGTCTACTCCAACAAATGACCATGGCAGCTAATGCCTACAGAACCCAATTAGGAACCTCTGACAAATCCATAGCTGAACTCCTGATAGCAGAATTTACAGGTCAACTTAAGGAATGGTGGGATTACCATCTTACTTCCCAACAAAAAACAAGAGATCCTAGATTCTATCCAAACTTTTGAAGATAAAACACCTATCTTAGATGATAGAGGAAACTCAGTAGAAGATGCCGTAGCAACCCTAATACTGGCTATATCCTTTCATTTTATAGGTGACCCTTTACACCTAAAAGACAAAAATGCTGAGCTTCTTAGAAATCTTAAGTGCAAAAAGCTTAGTGACTTCCAAAATTATAAAAACACTTTCCTAACCAGAATTATTCTTAGGAAAGATTCAAACTAGCCCTTCTGAAAAAAAATTCCTTACAGGTTTGCTTAGAATTTTACGTGAAAAGTGTTGGATTTGTGCCCTAAAGACCAATCATCAGATGATTATTTTTGGTACATTTTATATCATGATTTATATATTTATGGTTTTCATTATTATGATTATTTGAATAATTGTGTAATATAAATTATTATAATAATGTCCCTAGAATAAGATATTCTAAAATTATCTCTAGTTAAGTATTATTATGAAATAGGATATCAATAATACGTCGAGACTAGTATGTGTAGTGACTGATGACAACAGTCATGGATATGAGATATCAAGTCAACACATAAGTACGTATTGGAGAACTATGTACTAGATTGACCCACCATGAGAATGCTATATGGATTGTTATATGAGTGTCATAAGTATTTTTCATAGTGATAATAATAGTATGATCCTTTGACTTGAGATCATCAAAGATCCCAATATAAGGAGTTGTATATCTTGATATTGTTAAACGTCTTCCGTAACGGGATGTACTATAAAAATAGCAATTGGATATGCCACAAATTATGTAGAGGGATGTTGAGTGGTCAAGATAGGATTTGTCTCTCCTATACAACATGAGTAATGTCTTTAGGCCCTTTGATTGAGTGAGACCTAAAATGCATGGTCAGGCTCAAATAAGTTGATATGTGATATTGATGTCATTTGATTTAGGAGTCCACTCAGGTATTAAAAATATAAAGATTGAACTATGCGAGTATGACATATTCCATGACTCATATTCAATCGAGACATCTAGGACAAAATGATTTAATTACTTGGTAATTTTATCACAAGAAAGGTTATGTCGAGTCATTGATATTCTCGTGACTTAGGTAGTATTGATGTGTTGCTAGACACCGCTCATTGCGTGTGACATAAAATATGATTTTATGTCACTGTTAATGTTATAGGAATCTATAGGGTCACACATTTAAATCGGATCGATGATAGGAATTTTAATTCATTCGATGGATTAAAAAATAAGTATTGGACTAAATGGTTTAGCTAAGAACTAATATAAACCCAAAATTCGAGCCCAAGTCAGATGGGGCGAATTAGGGTTTTATTAGTTGACCTAATGTTAGGGTTAAATGTCTATAAATATACATGTGAGGTTACACATATTTTCTACCTTTTTTCAGAAAAGAAAAAATGAAATTGAACCCTAATCCTGATTCTCTTAGACATATCTAGTTAAACTTCTCAAAGATATTCTTCTTATTCGTGAGACGAATCAAAGGAAGGATGATCCGTTCGTGTGGATACCGTAGAAGCAGAAGGCGAAAAAGCTTTTGCTCCTGACTCAGAATTGGACCTTGTAATCAATCATCAAACAAAGGTATAAACCCTAACCTTCTGATCTGGATCTTCATATGGATCCTATAGGAAATTGTCACACCCCAACTCCAATGGTGCGACAGTCCTAGGGCAAGGTAGGCTTAAGGCCACCATAAACCCATAGAACCCTCATATCTTGGATCTCATACACATTTCATATTTACATCATATATGATTATCATTAAAACATTCATTTCTAAGATTCATGTAACCACCATTCATACATATATATGTTTATCATTAAGGAATTTCCTCTTGTTCCTTACCGATCAAAAGATACTTCCCACATCACTAAGGAATAAAGGTAGCCCAATCATAATATATATATATATATATATATATATATATATATCTCAAAAGAATTATATAGAGTCTTTTTGGAGGATTGAATCAAGAAGCTCTGTCTTCTATATTAGCTCCCTCTTGAGCTACACTACTATCTAAAATCTACAGAAGAGGAGTGAGCCTTCAACTCAGTAAGATATAAACATGCATGATATAGATCAAGTCAAAAGAACATGAATATGGAAATATTATAAGGTTAAGCTTACAAGAATATAAGTGCTCACAATCGAATAGCACTGCCAAATCATATGATAGAACTGCAGGGTGCATCAGTAACCTTACTACCTTATCACAACAGGGCACATCAGTAGCCTTTCTACCTTATCGCAAACATATGCTTGGCCAAGCATACGCCTCAAGCTCATGGTCCCCTCTAGGTGGAACACTGATATCGAAAAACCTATCAGCTGGGTTCCCAAAGTGTACAATGGACCAATGACTTTACTCTCATTGGGAAGAGCGTTCTATACATAACATGTCAGGGTCGTATAATTTGGATTCCACAAGAATAATATTGGTCACAAGACCATCAACATATAAACATAAATTTTCTTCAATTTAACAAATATGTTTCATATGAACTTGGTCCAAGGAAGAATGACCAAGTAATTTACAATCATATAATGTAATCACATGGAACAAATCACTATTTGTTTGAGAACATCATAGGAATCTCAATTAATAGGTGCATAATGTATTATTTTGAAACATGAGGATCATATAAGCAAAATATTAGAATAGGTTAAATCATTCAAAGA